>QODF01000033.1:4690012-4720842 GCA_024372805.1 Oostethus manadensis | reverse complement strand
CTACGTGCCATTCGGTCCTTGTACAATCGAAGCAGGAGCCTGGTTCGCATTGCCAGCAGTAAGTCGAGCTTGTTTCCGGTGAACGTTGGCCTCCGCCAAGGCTGCCCTTTGTCACCGATTCTGTTCATAATCTTCATGGACAGAATTTCTAGGCGCAGTCAAGGTGTTGAGGGAGTCCAGCTTGGTGACCTTAGGATCTCGTCTCTGCTATTTGCAGACGATGTGGTCCTTATGGCCTCATCAGGCTGTGACCTTCAGCGTTTACTGGAGCGGTTTGCAGCTGAGTGTGAAGCTTCTGGAATGAGACTCAGCACCTCCAAATCCGAGGCCATGGTTCTCAGTCGGAAACGGGTAGACCGTACCCCCCGGGTTGGGAGTGAGGTCTTGCCTCAGGTGGAGGAGTTCAAGTATCTCAGGGTCTTGTTCACGAGTGAGGGAAGGTTGGAGCATAAGATCGACAGACTAATCGGTCCAGCGTCCGCAGTAATGCGGTCGCTGGACCGTCATGGTGAAGAGAGAGCTGGGCCGGAAGGCAAAGCTCTCTGTTTACCGATCGATCTACGTTCCCACCCTCACCTATGGTCATGAGTTATGGGTCATGACCGAAAGAACGAGATCGCGGATACAATCGGTGGAAATGAGTTTCCTTTGTAGGGTGGCTTGACTCACCCTAAGAGATAGGGTGAGGAGCTCGGCCATCCGGGAGGAGCTCAGAGTAGAGCTGCTGCTCCTTCACATCGAGAGGAGCCAGTTGAGGTGGCTTGGGCATCTAGTCCGGATGCCTCCCGGGCGCCTCCCTGGTGAGGTGTTTCGGGCATGCCCAGCCGGGAAAAGGCCTTTGGGACTATGTCTCACAGCTGGCCTGGGCCTTGGTGTCCTCCTGGTGGAGCTGGAAGAACTCGTCGGAGACCGGGAATCTGGACTTCCCTACTGAAACTGCTGCCCCCGCGACCCGGACCCGGATAAGCGGAAGAAAATGGAATGGAATGGAAAGGAAAGGAATGACACATCACTAATAAAAACAGCATGTTGGCATTTAATGTTCGGGTTACCTGTGTCTCTAAATTGTCCCTAAGCATGAATGCAGTGGCGGGCGGTGCAGTTGGTACCTGGGACATCATTGGGGAGTTAACCGTCATAGGCCACTGCTGTCGAGTCACAATTATAAAAACCATCAAATATATTTAAAAAAAGTGATACAGCAAGGAGGCATTACAAGGAGACAGGCATTTGAAAACTGGGGTTGAACACCATTTGTCCCGATCGGTGTTTTATTCGTGACAGTTGTTGAAGTTTCATGTTTTTTCCTGCCTCCTTTGAGTTGTCTCCCTAGGTTGTTACACACGCCTGCCTCTCGTTACTGTCTCGCTATTTAAGTTCAGGAAGCAGCTAAGAATGCATGAAATGGGACGCAATTATTTCACCTATAAAATATATATATAATTTATAGAAAATATCCATAAACCAAGAAATGCAACAAAATGGAGAGCTGTGGAGCATACAAGCATATTCAAGAGTCAAACTGCGTGTTGAGTACGATACATTTGTACACGTTGGCAGGTCTCCAGCAACATTGAATGTATTCCACTGAAAGTATTTAACTCAGTAAGTACTGAGTTAAAGGGATAGTGACAGGATTATGATTAAAATATGTGGCCCGACCAACAGTCTGTCTGTGCATGGACTTATGGTTGAGTGTTTTTTTGCGAGGTAGAGCCTGTCAATCAGGCGACAGGTGGCCTGTGGTTTGATGCTGCATTTAGGACAGTGTGACAGATTTCAATAAATCTAAAAGAGGGTGCTAGGACCAGGCTGAGAGGAGTTTTTGGTAGATATGTGATCTTTTTTCTTCCTTCTGACAAGCCATCATTTATGTGAATAATGACTTGTTCTGGAAGAATGACAGCGCTGTTTGGCAAGTTGGTTCAACTAAGCAATGTGCTCTGGGCTGTGAACTGACTGGAACAAGAGTCAGCGTGGTTGTCCATTTGGAAAACACACTGAGCCTTGTACCACAGTATGTGTTTGTTAGGTGGAAGACTATTACGGTACTCTGACCCTGGCAGCTTGGCTTTTGTTGTATCTCACCCTCAACAACGATACTTGACCAAGAGGAAAATAAAATGGAGGAGTAAAGACTCGTTTTTGTTTTTGGGTCACTTTTTGATGCTGAACAAATACTGTACATCAACGTGTGCGTCCAAACTAATATTTCCTTCTCTAAGTCACACAAAGTCTGATGTATATCTTCATTATAACTTTATTTTGACCTGAACATACACGCTCACAGATGGATGCATGCACGAATGCACCCACCTACACACACACACACACACACACACACTCCTGATCAAAATTTTAAGGCCAGTTGAAAAATGGCATGAATTTATATTTTGCACTGTTAGATATTAAGGAGGTTCAAAGTAGATCTTCAAAATGCAAAACGAATTGGGAGTGAGGAATTGAGAGGGAAAAGAAATCTGAGGAAGCAATTTAGTGTAAACAACCATTAAAGTGAAATAGGCTGATTAAAAGTTTAAGACGACAGCCTTTAAAAGCCAATATTCATCATTTTTTGTCAGGTATTCATCATTATGTACAGCATGTCTCATGAGAACACTGACGCAAATCATCCGTCGACCTAGTACTTATTTGACACAGATAATGAGTAAAATGAATTATTTCACTTTGATGTGGCCATGATAAACAGGTTTGTGTTTTATGTGTACGATATTGTGCCAAGCTGTCCAAAAAATCTTTGCTGTCATTCTACTGAGACGGTAGATTTGCGTGTTCATTCAGAACAGAACAATTAAAGTCTGCGCACACTCAACCTCGCTTTCAATAAAACACACACACAAACGCCATCTCTATTACTGAGATCAGTAAAATATGAAAACAATACAGACATCATTCAAAGACGAACGAAAAGACAGTTGTTGTCCTCCCTGTCTTTTGGCGGCAACACTGCTGCTTTTTGGCAGTGATTATCTTTGTGAACGCCTCGTAGCGCTGCATTACATTGACTTGTTCATCTTGTGTAAAATTGTAAAATGCACTTGTTGGGATCGCTTCATTTTTGCAAGAGAGTAGAATAATATGATGTCAAACACCCGCTTTTATTTATTTATTTTCCCTTGAAGAGGACGTACATGGCAATAGCACTGCTGACAATACTAGAAGATTGAAGTATTTTGGTGTTTTCCAACTACACTTTGGAAACACAAGCTCATATTTGCTTGCTGACTCCAATGAATTACAATTTCAACAGATTCTATGAAATAAATAAATTACAAGTGCTGATAATTGTTAGCAAGTCAAGCTGTCTGCCTTGTGTACTGCTAGGTGAAAACCTTATGAAAAAAACCCAGAGCATTTTGCAAAGATGTAGGGGTTACGCAGGATGATATCAAGGCATTGTTGGAAGAAAATGCTGCCTTATCCACTGTTCTCAGAAAGGCTATAAACCCTATGAAAGAAAATAGGGTATAATGCAAGGATGACAGGGTTCTGCAGGATGATATCAAGGAATTGTTGGAAGAAAATGCTGCCTTATCCACTGTTCTCAGAAAGGCTATAAACCCTATGAAAGAAAATAGGGTATAATGCAAGGATGACAGGGTTCTGCAGGATGATATCAAGGAATTGTTGGAAGAAAATGCTGCCTTATCCACTGTTCTCAGAAAGGCTATAAACCCTATGGAAGAAAATAGGGTATAATGCAAGGATGACAGGGTTCTGCGGGATGATATCAAGGCATTGTTAGCAGACATACCGCCTTGTGTGCAGCTCTTGAGGTAGTTTAAAAACTCCATGGAAGCAAATCGAACATTATACGGTGATATCAGCGTTCTACAGGACGATATCAAGGCATTTGGAGGATAATGCTGCCTTAGGCACCACTCTTGAGGAAGGCAAAAAAGAAGCAAAAGAAAATATCACTGAGCAAACGAAAAATATAATTGATTAGATGGATCAGAATGCATGAATGAGCAGTGTTATCCTCACAGGTCTCCGAATTACACTTAGATTAAAAAATTGGGCAGTTAAACAGAGTGGAATGGATGCTCCTTCAACAGGGCAACAGACTGATCGCAACTTCCTACAATCAAAGGAGGTGTAGGTAGATATCAACACCATCAACACTTGCATCCCACTCTACGGCAGAAACAACACCGCACCCGTTATCATTGTTTGTTGTGCCAACAGGGAATTCCAAACTGCACTGCTGAAACAGGTAAAGCAGCTGAGAGCAACCAGCGTCTACAAGAATGAGCATCTGACAAAGCTCAATGCTGACACTTCCAAAAAGGCATGAGAATGGAAGAAGCAGGGAAAGGTACAAAGCACTTTGAGCACCTACGGCAAAATCTATTTCAAGCTAAATGGAGGTCCAGGAGAAACAAGAATACTTATTCTCAAAGATATCAACAATCTGGATACATATACACATTATATTACAATGTTTTACATCAGTGGTTCCCAAGGGTTCCCCCCTCCCCTGGAGATAACATTTCTTTTCCAGTCATTTTTCAGAAATGTTATCTCCAACCACTGCATTACATCATCATTATGTTACCATGACAAGGATAAAGAAGGAAACAAAGCAAGAACCGTGCAGATTAACGGATTGCATTTAATGACATTGACTTGGACATTATCGGTGAAAGGGGCCTGGCGAAGTAAGTTGATAACCACCATTGCAGTACCGATTAATCCTGTTTGGGTCATTCGGGTTTAGTTGAGCTGCATCTTGAGCACAAAGCCTTTTTTTGCTTAGCCATTTTCCCAGTATACCTCTTGGGTTTTTCAACAGGACAAAGTTGGAGTTCAGAATGGTGAATTTTACCCTCCAAGTTGGGAGTGCGTTCTTGTCCCAGGTGGAGGAGTTAGTATCTCGGGGTCTTGTTAATGATTGAGGGAATGCTGGTGAGGTCAATAGACGGATTGGTGTAGCGTCTGCAGCAATGCGGTCGTTGTACCGGACTGTCGTGGTGAAGAGAGAGCTGAGCCTGAAGGTAAAGCTCTCCGTTTACCGGTCGATCTATGTTCCCACGTTCACCTATGGTCGTGAGATTTGGGTCATGACCGAAAGAATGAGATCGCGGATATAAACGGCGGAAATGAGTTTCCTCCGTAGGGTGGCTGGACTCACCCTAAGAGATGAGAGAAGGGTGAGGAGCTCAGCCATCCGGGAGGAACTCAGAGTAGAGCCGCTGCGCCTTCACATCGAGAGGAGCCAGTTGAGGTGGCTTGGGCATCTAGTCCGGATGCCTCTCGGGCGCCTCCCTGGTGAGATGTTCCTGGCATGCACAGCCAGGAGAAGGCCACGAGGCCGACCTAGGACACGCTGGAGGCATTATGTCTCCAGGTTGGATTGGGAACACCTTGGTGTACTCCCGGCGGAGGTGGAAGAGGTGGACGGAGACCGGAAAGTCTGGACTGCTACCCCCGTGACCCAGACCCGGATAAGCTGAGGGAAAATGGGATGGAATGGAATGTCGGAAGTGTGCATTTTATTTACTGTATATACAGTACATATACATGCATATGTACATATACTGTATGCATAAAATAAATAAATTGGTTAATACATTGTTTAAATGTTCCCTAATTTTTCCATCTGTTGCAAATTGAAGCCCTGCCACATACATCAAATAAAACAAAGTCATTAGAGACAGATTATCATATTTTATAGATGACTGATTTTTACTTTTACACAGTAAACACAGCCCAGCCTCTCTGGCTCAGTGCAGAATATACCAAAGTGTATTGATTCATATTTTTAAGCACACTCACCTGCTGGCGTCCAATTCCAATGAAACACTGAGCATCTCTTTAAAGCATGCCAGACGCTCACACAACCATTATTCCACTTGTGTGGTGTAAGATTGTTTTTTTTTACGATTGTCAGCCTCCCGCTCAGTGCATCAAATGTGATTTTAACTTGGACCGGTAAAGCTTATGCAGTATTCATCAAATTTTAACTCAGTTTCTGGAGTGTATTCAAGCACATTAATGACTATGAGTGATGCTTAGTGGCATACAGTAGCTACGAAAACATTGTTGGAGCATTTGGAAGTTACCACTGTCACAGTGGATCTTGTCCTGTGCTCCACATTAAGGGTCTGCAGACATGGATCTGATATGATTAACTTCAGCTTCTATCCTGGAGGTGACAAACCGTGACTGGACTTCAAAGAAGAATATAGTATGTGATGGCAACCTGGGAATTTTGGGCCACCAATACTAAGCAACAATGTTTGTATGTGTGTACTTAAATGTTGAGGTCGTTAAAACTGGAGAGTGTTGATATTGACGAGCTCTGATATGAATTTTTTGCAGTTTTGAAACAAAAACATGAAGGCAAAACACATCCGATTCCATGACCCTACAATCCTACCCAATGAGCCTGGAGCACTGGTGGATATGCCCCACAGTAGTTTTGCTATGTGGCAAGGTGTTGTGGCATATTCTGGGTTTTACTTTGCCCGTCTACTACCTTCAGGTTGGTGTGCGGTACATTATTTGGAGATGTCTGCTACTTGTGCAAGTCGCTGCTATTCAGCTAAAAGATAATACATGCTGAAGTCACCATGCCATATCCTGCCACCTAAAGGTCCAGGTGCACTCCTGGTGCATAAGTTCCAATACTTTCACACGACACACATATGCCGAGTTCCACCTTCATCTTTTTAAAAAGGAGAAGGAGAAGCAGGGAAGTAGGGAATACGATTGTGGGAGATTCAGCTGAAGGATGGAAAGAGGGAAAAGGTCAGACGACAAACTGCATTTTGACTCGGTGGTATGTGTGTAATAAATATCAGCCACTGGCTAACGACATGCACGGCTGTTCCAAGGTCACTGGAATCCTCTTTTGTTCCACTGTCCCTTCCTAATACTTTCTTTTCCACCTTTTGCGCATCTTTCACCAGACCACCCCCTCTGCCAAAAGCACACACATAGACAAGCACAAACTCACACCGCCTCCTTCTCATGTCTGGGCAAGGACAGAGTCAAGCTGACTCACCCAGAATTGAGCTGTCATCTGTGTCACCTCAGGCTTGTACAGTCTTGTGTGTGTGAGTGTGTGTGTCACCTTGGGCTGGCAGGGTACTGTGGGAGGTTACTGTTAACATGCACAAGCTGGGGTGTATGGGCAGAGGCACAGGGCTTGATTTGATTATCATCATCGTCAACTCGCAGACAAAGAACGTGACTAATGTGGTGTATGTGAGAGAAAGTCCTTGTTGTCAGTGAATAAACCATCCTCCTCCACACAAACACGTTTACATGCATTTTGACGGCGGAGGTTCCCAAAACAGATGCTGGAATCAGAAGTAGAAAATTGTATTTATATAAATCTGAAGGAAAGTACCTGTTCATCACCATAAGGAAGCAGGAGCCTGTCCTGGTGGACTTTAGCTTGCTTCATGTTTGTGAATGGTCACTTGCTGTTGCGTCTTCTGTCATTATTAGTATGGTTTTCCGTCGAGGGTGACTGTCTTCCGTGCAATTCTCCATTGCTAGAAATGCTGCAGGCGGTGTTTGTGGGTGAGTCAACTCAGTGCACAACCATGATATGATTTAGCTCGCTATATTTATTTTGTTGCTTTTGAGCAGTGGTAACTCAGAAGGGTTGGAGAGCATTACTTTTACAGCATATTTAGAGTAGGAGTTTGCGACCTTCTGAAAGAGACGTATACGCACATAATTTTATAAACTAAAAGCCAACCAATCACAGCCTTTCACTCAAATAAATGTGAGAAAGGACTTAAAAAAATATATATGTATATATAGCGGATTTGTGGGAAACTTCAAGCAGGAGCAAATACTGAGCAGACATGGGCAAAGAAAAGGGCATTTTGAATGGCAAAGCCCTGGCACATGGCTCTCTCAACAAAACCAAAGTTCTTTGTGTTGCTGTGACTTGAGTTGTCAGTAAGTACATCGCCTCTGGGAGTAGTGAGAAGGCACTGTCCCACTGCAGGTATTGTTTTGTCAGTTATACAATGGTACCTTGGCATAAAGTGTCACTGTTACCATTTTTAGATGCGAGCCGTCTCTCTTTGAACTGCTAGGTAAAATTTAGGCTAGGAGCTGCTAGCTACCGGGAAAGAGATGAGAGCTATTTGGGGCGCTAGCTAATGCAATGTCAATGACACTAGCATCATACCTACATTATAGCCATATAATTTAACTTATTTAGTATGAATTGTACAAAACTATGACAGGAACAACATCAATTTAAAAGCAGTTATGAATATAAAACCACCATCCACCTGGAGTTTGTTTTTCAGAAAGGTTGTGTACCACAAATTTGCACATTAACACTCAATACGATCATCAGCTCTTACCTTTATGCATTCCCACATAGTATCAGCATTTGGGACCAAATATGAGGTGAAAGAAAAAGGGTAAAAATACAGTATTGTAGTCGTGCAGTGCGTGAGAACAAAAAAGGTGCGTTCAAGGACCGTCAAACAGTGGAACAAATCGCTTCTCACATTAAACATGAAAAACTGGGGGATTTCTAACTGTGTATTATTTGTGAACAAAAATAATATCCCATGTTTCCAATATTGATATCCTTTTACATAAATTTTGATGTAGTTATTGTAGTTATTTTAGTTGCATATCAAATCATTACCACAAAGCAATTTACATCCCTACTTATCATAGATAAAAACTTAGACGTAGAAAGATTTTATTGAACTACAAGGGAAATTGCTTGTTACAGTAGCTCAATTGTACAGACAAACACACACTTAAATAAAAAAATGCAATGCAATATTACTAAAATAATTTGTCTATGCCACTAGCATATATCCATCCATTTTCTGTACAGCTTATCCTCATTAGGGCCGCGGGTATGCTGGAGCCTATCCCAGCCGACAGGGTACACGCTGGACTGGTCGCCAAACAAACAAGCATTCACACTCACATTCATACCTATGGACAATTTAGAGTCACCAATTAAGCAAACATGCATGTTTTTGGAATGTGGGAGGAAACCGGAGTACCCGGAGAAAGCCCACACACGCATGGGAAGAACATGCAAACTCCACACAGAGATGCCTAACGGAGATTGAGAGAGAGAGAGAGAGAGAGAGAGAGTGTGTGTGTGTATATATATATAGCGGTCAGGTGTTAAAGTTTTGTTGTTATACTAAGCCAAAATTCAATTTCGGGATGACGACAACAAAATCCCTATTGCTGTGATGAAGTATTGCTTTGGAGAATAAAGACGTTTTGCAAAACTGAGCAATGTTTTGGGTACTGACAAATAAACGTCAGCCGAGGGTTGTGAACAATAAACTGTTGCAACCGGATATCCGATTTGATGAGCGGGAGATTCGGCTGCACCAGTAGCAGCCACTTGTATCAATACGAATCAGCTATAACTCCTCAGATCAATCACGTGTGGAGATATTGCGAGAGAAGCAATTAGTTGACAGGGTGTCTTTTTAATAATAAACGGTAGACTGGGCTGCTGGCAAAATAATTGTCATGCATGCTCCATAGCTTGCCATTACTGAAGACAAGAATGGATATAAACAATAGCGGGCGTGCTAGTCACTGCAAAAGACTTTCAACATTTATCTTAATTTTGCCAGAAAAGAGCTTGATGATCCCTCACACTTTGGGGAAAATATTAAAACTCTGATTAGGAAAAAGTTGAACTTTTTCAAAGGTATGTGTCCCAATAAATCTGGCGTAAATGTAACACTGCATTTTAGAGGAAAAAAAACATACCAACAGTGAAATATGGTGGTTGTAGTGTGATAGTCTGAACATGGGTTCTGCAACAGGACAATGATGCAAAACACACCAGCAAATTCATCACGAATGTCTGAAAAACAAAATGAAGACTTTGGAGTGGCCTAGTCAAAGTCCTGACCCGAATCCTGTCGATTCAGGTCATCCTGTGGCATGACCTTAAAAAGGTGGCATGACCTTAAAAAGATTCATTACAGGTTATAACCAACGCTTGATTTCACTTTTTGCTGCTAAGGGTGGCTAGTTATTAGTTTTAGGGAGCAATATTTTTTTTTAAATGTATGTTTGGATTTTTTTCTCTCTTAAAAATAAAAACTGCATTTTGTGTTCAGTTGCATTGCCCTTGACTAATATTTAAATGTGTTTGTTGATCTGACACATTTAAGTGAGACGGACGTGCAAAAAAATAAGAAATCAAACACTTTTTCTCACCGCTTGTATGTCAGTCTTGAATTTATTTTGAATGTGGTAGGAGATGAAGAACAAACACTGTGTGCTGTGTCTCAGAACATTGGCAGCAGACAGTATGACACCCTATAAATTGAAGAGACAATTGAAGACAATTCACTCCTGTCACGTCGATAAACCGCCAGAGTTTTTCAAGAGGAAACTTGAATACCCGAAGCATAAACCGCATTTAAAAAAACCTGCCTGTGTAAACAATAAAACTTTCCTACAAGGTCACGCACACAATTGCAAATTCCAAGATAACACACACCATTGCAGAAAAGCTAGTGCTGCCAATTGCTCTTGACATGAGGATTATTAATGATGAAAAAAACGCCCTGCATTCCTCTTTGCATTGCGTATATGAAATATTTTTGTTATATATATGATGTAAAAAAAATCATTCTTCATGTGATGTTCAAACAGCAGTATTTGCAATTTGTAGAAATATCAAAACAAAAAAAGGGGGGATCTTGCATCCCCCCTTGACAGTCTCTACACCTCCCCAAAGGGGAGTGCTCCCCACAGTTTGAGAAAGGCTCCAATAAGGGTGCAGAATATGTAACCACTTTACTAAACCACAGGACAGCCAAGGCCCATAAAGATCCACACCTTATCTGGGCCAGTTGCTCCCCTTGAACAACTAGATTTTGCCCGGTACCTTGCAAAAAAGCCGTCCCAGTGAGCATCTGGGTGACAGACAGGCCTGTTAGTCCACAGGGCCTTGTGGTGCCAAAATAACAACTGCAGCATATGTCTGTGTAATAATTGCATTAATGTTGAACATGACTCTCCAGGGGGTGGCTGTGGTGGAGGACATGTGGGTGAAATGAGAGAATGTTTCCGAAAGGATGAAAGTAGCCACAAATATTGGACTGGAAGAAGCTGTGTGTCACCTAACTCCAGGTATTGTTTACCCCTTTGATCTCTCACTAACACAAAACTGGCTACTGTTGAAGGACACGTTTATTAAAGCCACGACCTTCAGGTTCAGGGACGATCACTCTACCAGCTAAACCATACCGCCTCCCTAAATCCCACTGACTATAAAGTAATTGGTAAAAATTAACTGAGCAAGAATCCGGAACGGTCAAAAACTGTGAAACCAAAATAATCAATGAGCCTTAGAGACACAGGTCGTTGGTCCACAAAAGGAACTGAACAGAAACTAATTCCAAAAGAAAGCACATCTAATCAGCCAGGAGGGTGTAAAATAAAGTTACAAGGGATCATAAGAGAATAAATCCAACGCACAAATTAAAAATCACCAGTCTAGAAGGGTACCAAAGCCCAGCCTTAGCTCTATCCAGATAAACCTCTATAAAGTTCTTTCAGGGTGGTAAAAAAAAAGTGCTTTAGGGG
The DNA here is from genome assembly GCA_024372805.1 of Oostethus manadensis. Classification (NCBI taxonomy): domain Eukaryota; kingdom Metazoa; phylum Chordata; class Actinopteri; order Syngnathiformes; family Syngnathidae; genus Oostethus; species Oostethus manadensis. The sequence continues at coordinate 4,709,253 of QODF01000033.1, read as the reverse complement.
CATATTAACATCCTGTCATCGTGATAACCCATTTAGCATGATGAGACGCATAGAAACAGGTAGGGCAACCCCGCCCCCCAAAAGACGATTTGAAGTTACAAATGACTTTTTCTCCCTCCAGCTAAATCATTTTTCAAACCGCACCAAGAAAGTGCTGTGATGTATGCATGTGTACCTGCATGTGCTTCCTTACCACTGTATCCCAGAGACACTTTTCATCATACCCTCTTAGCTTCTCCTGGAAATAGTTGGACGAATAAAATTCGAGCCGTTAATAGCCTGGCGTGCATTTCCTCATCCTACAATACGAAGAAGTTCACTTGTTTTGGAGTATTTGGATTGTGGATGTGCTGAGTTTTGATTCATTTGCATTTGTGGGTCATGTGACTGTTGCTAAGTGGTTGTTTTTCGTTAAAAATCAACAATGTCAGCATTCAGATTCAGGTTCCTAAGCCCATATGAGAAAGCATTGGTGGATGGGTGAATGAAAAGGTGGTTGTCAACGTGTATCGGGGGTAAAATATCAACTGCACGATTGGCTTGCTACATGTTTGCAATTGCCAGTCAGGTGAGGCAGTGCATTTTCCAGTTTAATTGATAGCAATTATTAAGTAGCTGGGGAACAACAGTAAGCCGGGAAGCCAAGACTGGGCAAAAGTTCAGACAAGATTGGTTGAAATCTGTCCCTGTCTTTGTTTTCGCTGCCCTTGTTCTCTTTCCCACTGCATGTCCAAGCAGGCACAGGATGCTGGTGCTGTCAGTAATCACAGTGGTTCACTGTCATTATTTAATGTCCAAAAGTTGACAGAATGTGGTTTTGATGCTAAAAATACTGCATAAGTACGTGGATTAGTCTTTGACATTGCCGCATGCCCACACCGTCGGTCTTTACACTAAAAACACGTTGGCAAATTTCCCTTCACCTGCGACATCTCGTAAATGCGTGCTTTTTGGGTCAGTGTTTGGCGGCATGTTAAGGAATTAAAGGGTCATCACTCTTAACTTCTCCAAACTGGGGCAAGCCGTATTATGTAAAGCACTGAATTATAAATCAGATCTTTTTCATGTGAGTGTGTGCCATAGGAGAGTAGCTGCTGGATTCATCCAGACTCCTCTGCGTTGCTTTATTCACTCCGCACATACGCAAAGAATATTTGCATGTATCAAAGTCAATAAGCACACGCATACATGCACTCTCAAGCTGACAGATGGGGAGCACCAGATGATGAGCATTACCTGATTTGTGGTTGGAACCACCACTGACACCATTTAAACTGAGAGAACACTCGGGCTTACATCAGCACCGCAAATGTCCCCGTTGTTTGTGGGGATGAGAGGATAGAAAATGGAAACAGCCTATGGGAATTAATGTCTTTTTGAAATTAACATTTCCTTACTAAAATCCATAGAACTTTTTTTACAGCGTGATATTCAAATGAAACGTTCCCACTGTGAATTGAGTACATCTCTTTGCTTCTAGCAACATCTAAACAGTATTAGTGACTTACGTGTGTTATGAACTTCGTATTACTAATTCTTGGTGGAAAAAAGAAGTCAGCGTCACGATCGGTCTTTTATTCGTGACAGTTGTTTTAGTTTCATGTTTTTTCCTGCCTCCTTTGAGTTGTGTCCCTAGTTTAATGACACACGCCTGCCTCTCGTTACTGTCTCGCTATTTAAGCTCAGGTGTGTGCACCCTTGCTCTGTCGGTTCTTTGTTGTGTAGGGTTGTTCTCCGTGCGCCGTGACGCTTTGTGTTCCTGCCGCTGCTTTGCAGCATGCTCTATTTAAGACTCTTCACACTTACCGGCATCATCGGGGTCGCTACACCATGCCGCGCCGCGTACTCGTGCCAGTAAGTACTATTTGACTTTTAGCAATATTCATTTTAGGGATTATGTCACTCTTATGTGCGTTCACTTTTTAGTATAACGGACTGAGATATGATATTTATGTTTCTTTTAATTTTAACTATAAAACTGCTAATATTAAATTGTTGGGCTAATAATATTGTGCATGCCTTCTAATAACAGTAATTTCTGCAGCAACCATCTACATATGCAATACAGAATCTTAAATAACAAAAATTAAACACTGAATCCTGATTTTTACGATGTAGAAATAATAGCCTAAATTTTGACATATTTTTTTCCTAGTTGAAATTGAAAATTCAGGCTGTGTGTGCGTAGTCGCTTCATGCCTCGTAGTCGTTCAAATTTCATGGCTTCACTGTATCACGGTTTTTCTAAAATATATAATAGATCACGCTGTTTCATGGTTCAATATTATTGTTAGTAAATATATTATGCATATTGAAGCACATGTAAATATTCCTAATAAAGACACGGGCTACTGTTGCGGACATAACCCATGCCGAGTGCAAACTTAACCCTGAACCCCCAAAGTCACTACTTGTCTAGAGAACACATTTTATAGCTACATATCTTATTTACTCCTGTTATGTCTTCTTCTATATTGGTTGTTATTTGATGTCTAGAGGGCTCTAATTATGTTAAAATCTGTATTTAGAAGGTCGTAGATGGGTTTTCTATGCTCTAACTGTGAAAGTACTGTATTTGGTTGGAATCATACTTAGTGTAAATGTACTTACTGCGGTTGAATCTGGAACCAGTTGACTGTGATAAACAAGGGATTACTATTTAAGAAACTCTTAACAACAAAATGGAAACAACTATTTCAAGTATTAACTGTGTTCACAGGTAACCAATCCCATCCAAAGTCACGATAATCAGGGCTTTGCCTCTTCATGCTACCAGTTAAAATGATTCCAAATAATCCAGAGTCAAGTTCAAATAGATTTTATGTTGTCTTAAATGCTGTCCGCATCTTTATTTTCATATGAATTGGATAACATCATGTCAAAGTTACAGGCAGAAAAGCATCTCAGAGGGTAGGATTTGCTGATGTTGCTGTGCATTTGAAATAATAGCATGGGACCAGTTAAGCAAATCATATTTTTTTCTTCCACGTAAAAGCGCCATTAGCTGAAAATTTCCTCACCTGTGTCCCCTTTAATATTTTAACTAAGTCGGCTACATTCATGTATTACAGCCCACCAACCATATACCAGGGTCGGTAATTATAATTATAAGTATAATTATAATTAGCACATATCATTTAGGCTGCATTTAAATATTAAATATTATAAATATTCAATCATTGGGAATAATTATTAGCATGTTCACAGGTAATAGGGCCACAAAGCTACTCCTGGATGGAATCAATAATTAAATCAATAAAAAAAATGTATTTCCCTTTTGCATCCACTTTGCTAAAGGCCTGCAATTACCCCCATGCCTGTCATGCCAGGCCTTATCCGAGTGACCCACCATAATACCCTCCGTAATGCCCGGATGTGCTCACTGTTGCACCCTATCAGTATATCCACTCCCATGTGATCAGGACCTAGAACTGCTTTGTGCGACTGTTTGTGACATCATTTGCATCCGGGATTGAGAGGTTGCGCAACAGATGAGTAAATACTTTGAGACCATCCAGGACTCACAACACTCACTTTTCTGATGGGCCTAGTTTGTGCACGTTTCCACGTCCTCCTCGCTCCTTGTGACGCTGTCCATCTCACCAGTGAGTTTTGTTTTCTTCAACTTGCCTTTCTCCACGGTGCACTTACTTTCGTGCCCTTAGTTTCACCGGATATGTTTGTTTTTTGACTCAGTGGATTTTTACACCCAGCTGCCAATTGTTGTGGGGAACATTCATTGAAGACTGAAATTGTTGAAATTAATTGTTGCCTGGCCGCACGGTGGCTGAATGGGTAGCACGTTGGCCTCACAGTCAGGAGGTTTAGGGTTCAAATCATCGTTGGGCATCTCTGTGTGGAGTTTGCATGATCTCCCCCCGTGTGGGTCTCCGGGTACTCCGTTTTCCTCCCACATTCCAAAAACTTGCATGTTAGCTTCATTGGCCGCTCTAAATTGTCCATCAGTATGAATGTGAGTGTCAATGTTTGTCTATATGTGCCCTGCGATTGACTGGCGACCAGTCCAGGGTGTACCCCGCCTCTTGCCCAAAGTCAGCTGGGATAGGCTCCAGCACACCCCAATGAGGATAAGCGGCATGGAAAATGAATGAATGAATTTATGTCTGGCTCTGCTTTTGGGATCTCCACCTGACAGCCCGTGACAATGTCATCATTATGAAATAATGAGGAAAATATGGAAAGCATTCAATAAAAGGCTATTTTTAGCTTCTCAAAATGTTTTGGAGTTTTTTTCATTGTCGTCACATTTTAGATCGTATTAACCTGTTTGTCGTGTTCTTGTCTCAGTCTGATATTTTCTGTTTCGACTGTTGCAATATCAGACCAGGCCACACGTCTGCTTTGCTCACCTTTACACTTGAATTACCCAACATGGTAGACATAATGGGAGAACATCAAGCATATCAACAATGGGAGAGTTCTTTGTTGTTCCTTTTTTTTAAACTTACCATTTCTGTGTAGTACTCTCTGCGGAACTATTTTTATGCTTGGAAATACTTCATTTAGGCAACAAATAAGTCTTTATTAATTACGGATATTATACTACTAATAACAAATTGAACCACAAAACATAATTTATCAATTAGTATTTTTGAAAAAAGGTGTGAAGCCACAAAATTCCAAGAGCAACACGGCGAGGAATTACTGTACATAATTTTATTTTTTAAAATAAGGGAATCACAATTTTATTTAACCTAAAAAACTATCTGTGCATCTATTTTTATTTTGAATACAATGATGCATGTTTCAAAATGAAATGTAAAATCCTCTGCAGTACTGTCATCCTTCGCTATATCACGGTTCAAATATTGCTCCCTCTATCACATTTCTAAAAATATATATGATATATATGTAACATATTGTTTTTGAAAAGTCCATCCATCCATTTCTATACCACTTATCCTCATTCGGGCCGCGGGGATGCTGGAGCCTATCCCAGCTGACTATGGGCGAGAGGAGGGGAACACCCTGGGCTAGTCCCCAGCCAATCGCAGGGCACATATAGACAAACAACCATTCACACATTTAATAAAATGACAGCTCATGTTTACACAAGTTATGATGCCATGCAACATTTATGACCCTGTGTGCAAATAAATAGGAATTTCGTACCAAAGGTATAGTCCTTGTTTGACCCATACGGCATCTGCGGTGCTCAGCAACAAGACTTTCCATTTTGTGCTGGAACATTAGCAAGGATGACAAAAGGAGGGAGCTCAAGGAGGAGCGTGTGCAGACCAAGGTCAGCTGTAAGGGGTGTTGGGAGGGCTGAGCAGACGAGCATGAAGGTAAGCCAGACATGTGCTTATGCACCAAGACAAACACCTCTCTGCAACTTACCCTCAAACGTGCCAGCACAGCAACATCAGAACTTGAAGCCTACAGTAGATATGAAGCAGTTACTTTCAGCTTCACCCCCGATCCACTTCATTACTCAATACCGCAGTATCAAGTGCTTAAGGAATCAATGCGGTTCAAATTTTGAGTGAATTATAACAAAAAGACAAGCGGACTAAACGATTCAAGCCAACTTCACTGAAATCCAGAATTGGCAGGTGAACACAGCAGTGGAGTAAGCCAATAGAAAAATTTTGACTGTCAGTCGGTTAAAACTATTGACCGCGATTAATCACATTTTGTCCTTAGTAAACTCAAATTAATCACATTTAGTTGCAGGTAAAAATAAGTTCAAATAAGACACACATAACTTTGGCCTTGTTGAGAGACTTTCCAAATACCCTTTCTTTGCCCATTTCTGCCCAATAATTGTTCCAGGTTCTATCTCCACACAAAACTGCCACAGCAGCGGCTCCTCAAACAAAGGGTGGGTCAAAAAGGACAACAAAAAAAGTGCTGTTAAGGGATGCTTTCGGTAACGCATTACCAACACGTTAACTTTGACACCCCTAAAATAATCACACAAAGGTACACCTTTCAAAGAAGGCTCACCTCGTACGGGCCATGTGCCAACAAGAGAGAACAAAGTGATGGACGTTCTCTGTTCTGTCTACAGTAGCAAACACGGAAGTGGTGATCTGGCACTGAGCTGCGCAGCGAGATGGAAATGTAACATTTCTCCTGTTAAACGGTGGAAATCCTGCAAGGGTTACTTAGGATGCACCAAGACTCCAACATTCAACTGATACCGGGGCAGACATTTAGCTCATGAATAGAAGACAGCAGAAGCAAAAGAGGATGTGATAAAAGAATGGTGGCCTCCAACAATGCATATTTACATTTTTGTAACACAAATACAATTTGGTGTTGGTATCAAACACATTTTGCCTGCATTTCCATGATATCGGGGCCGGTTTGTGTACATATGCATGGGTAATAAAATGCAACACTGACTTATATTGTGTTTATTTTCTTTGTTTATCCAATTAACATTTTATCGCTCATGTAATGATTTAGTTCTTTTGGCATTCATCTATAAACTCTAGCATTGCTACATCCAATCAAAGGCAACAGATTCAGTCCTTGCCTGTGTGCCTTACGTGTTATTTCAGATACACAATGAATGGTGTAAGCAGGCATCACTTCCTGGTGGGCCAGTATGCACCCACGCGACATTCAATACAGACCTGGACCTGTAACACCTTTCGATTATTGAAGTATTTTAGGTCACTGTTTTAAAGATTTACAGGTTCATCAGTTTAGGATATCCACTGTGATTTAAGCCATCCCATGTGATGCTAAGAGCAATAGATGAAGACAGACTGTGGCAGTCATAAAAATGTGCAATATGGAACCACAGCCTCAAGTGGGAGCAGACCATCAAACATAGACGACGTCATAGACAACATATAAACTTACCCATTCAAGTCAGAACTCGGGTCTCAGAGTACAATACCGATGTACTGTTCACCAGCGTCGCCTCTCATCTCACCTCTTGGCGTTCGGGTGTAGCGGCCAACAAGCAGTCACTTTATTCTGGTGTTTGTACCACCAACAGCATCCTAGGAAAGCCGTTTGACGATCTTTCAATTGGCGTTAGATCACCGTGTCTGTAAGGTTTGCGTGCACGTATGCGCTGCCGCTACCTGTCACATGCGTTCGCCTTTATGCCCTGCCTTGGCTGTTGGCGAGGGTGTTATCCTGCGCCTTAATCGTTCTGTGTAAAATGCTGCGTGGTAAGTATTAACTACACCTTATAATTTTAGGATATCACTATTAAGGATTTCCGTTTTGTTGCGCATGCCCGGTTTTCCTGCGTTTCCAGCTGAAGCGCCCGTGGGTGAGTGACACGGGGCTTTTACATTCTCATTCAAATTTAATTGTATTATTATTGGGTCTAATTTTGCCCTTATTTGTTGGGCTTACAGTGACGAGTCTCCCCATTCTGGAATCCCCTTATTGTTGCACTGCTGGATAAACAGGCCCGCTGCTGCGGGTCCATTAACGAGGCCGTTGCAAATTTTAAACAATTTTTTTTTTTTTGTATGTTGTGTGAAAGGTGTGCGTGTGACATTTAAGACAATTGTAGATGTGTATTTTAGAGTAACAAAATACATTTTGTAACTATTATCAATACCTGTAATTTCAATCTATTTAGTTTTGTCTGTCATCCCTCTCAGTTCAACAAACCTGTGTGTCCTTGGCGGGGTAAAATTCTGGTTGGTTAAAATCCAGGTTCCCTGAACACGGAACTCTTCCTTTTGGGTCGCCTGGTCATTACCGCTTGCCGCCACACAGAGTACCAGCTACCCAAATCCTAATCCCGTACAGCCCAGGGGTCATTTTCGGCCTGCAACTCATATTTTGTTCTGAGGGATGTGCCGCAGAACGGGAAGAGCAGGACTTTAGGTTCAGGTAATTTGATGTATCCGGGTGATCAGACCCCATGCTACACAGTGCGACATGGCAATGCTGTGTGTAAAACATTCAAACAACAACCTTAGTGAGTTTTACCTCTCTGAATCAGGAACACAGATCTTGTTTGCAAGTTATTTTATACATTTGTATTTACTGTATCAGCGACTGGTCATTTGCATTGTAAATTGACAGTACAATGACTTGCTTGTGAAGGAGGTCTCTTGATGATGACTTTTTCTGTTTTTATGGTAAAATGTTGGGCGTTGAATATGTACACTTGTATTAGGACTATAATTCCAATTCACTCTGCATTCTTTCCAACCATCTCTCCTAGATAAACATCTTGTGTATGTTTTAAGGTAATGGTACAAGCAGAAAATGCAAAACACGGCTACTATTTCTTTCGTTTAAGGGAATTCCAAGCGTGTTCTGATGTAATGCACACCGGTCCCGTGGTCTCGTTAGCACCCTTGGGCAAACTATGCACACTCCAAGATAATAAAAAGAATGGCTAGACAAGATGGAGATTAGCCTGTGTAATTAATTGTACACAATGTGCACTTTTCTTCAGGTTATATTGTGTCTTAAAATGATTGAACTTTGTTATTCCAATAAATCAGTGTCACGCAATTCAGACAAAATACGGAGCTGATACTCCTTTCAACAAGCTACAAGTTATTTGCAGCCTGTGGAAGCACTTTATAAAATGTGCTTTATCGGTGCATAGGTATAATCTATCGAGGGCTTTCGGTACAATAGGTTGCATATTCAAGTTGTGCAGTTTTTTAATCTGCGGGATAGTTTTTGAGCTAATGGTCTACCCCAACAAGTAATCATTTGTCAAATTTTGCAGACTTCAAGCTCAAGTTTTAAACCGATTTGTGTAAAAAAGCATCGCTCCGTACTGAAGAGGAGTAAATCAAATGAACTCGATCAAATCCTGAAAAGGTGCTCACATGAGCTACCCAAGTTACTCTGTGACTTCGTTCCAAAAATAACTTGTGGAAAAGTGCAAAGCATCTTTCAAGCAAGCTGGTGGCAAATTGGAGAAAAAGTTCCTCTATGCTGATCAGTCAATGAAGCCACATCCTGCAAAAGGTGCTGATCTCTTCCATACGTTCCAATGCTGATGTTACTTAGACCTTTGTGATAAAAGCCCTTATTGCGGGACCTAGACGAGCCCTGGGTAGAGAGTCCACATCCCTCGATGAACTGCTCTAACGATTCCCTCCTTGCAGCCGTAATTAAATCCCAAGCTCATTGTCTTGATTCACTTGCTGCCTCCACTTGGTTTGCCAACCTCGATCAATTATGCGCCCGCCTATCGCAACATGGCCTCGCCGCTAACGCTCTTGCCTGGGGTTTCTTGGAATCCAGCGCTGAGTGGGAGTTGGGAGTGTTATCATGCAGCATGGTGATTAGGGAAACCTTAATGGATGTCTCAAAAGGGGCAACACTAAAAGTCAGACATCAAGAACGCTATTTAGTTTCATGTCTAGACACAGAAACATGGAATTTGCTCTATACAGAATTAATTCACACCAGAGACCAATCAATGCAATTAGAAGCTTTTATTTCTGGTGCTCCGTAATTTAGGTGATGATGGTGTTGGTTTCTGAGCAATACATTTCAGAAAGTAAGCATCACCTCAAAATAATTGCCTTATACATTGTCTTAACAAGACATACAAATTAATTAAATTGCCATTCCAAATGAATTACTTTCTCGTTGCATCACTAATATCAGTGGGGATTGTTTACAACTAAAGACCTTTTGAAAACTATAGACCATAAGCTTCATTAGACATTATGATTTTTTATGAATTGGAACCCTTGGAACCAGTACCTTAATTTTATAAATCAATGCGTTGTGTAACTTGCTATGTTTGTCTCGCCTGCCCAGGTTGACTTGTGAAATGTGTAAACAATATTTGACAAGGTAGTAGAAGAAGAGTCTGCTTTTTGTCACATCTAGCATCCTGTCATAAATGCGGTCCCTGGATTGAAGCCATTTTATTTATTGGCTCTCTGACAGCTCAAGTACTCGTACAGTGAAGGGTTAAAATCAAGGAACCCCCCCCCCAGCAGACACATCTTGTTTATAGACAGCAGTTATTGATGGTCATGAAGTAGGCAGACAGCCCCGAAGCGGAATCAACTTGCATGCAAACAGAAGGCAAGACAGAGAAAAGACACCGCAGCGGGCATCAACATCGATAACAAGCAGCAGAGCAGATCATGTATCTGCCGGAAATGCACTCACAGCTCAGAACAATGTGTGCTTTCACTTTTATCTCTGCAAATACCAAAGAAATCTCCCAATGATGTCAGGAAAGGTGTTTACAGTTGTCTGTAGTCCTTTTGAGAAAATAAGGTTTGGAAAGTCTCCAGATTTAGCGAGAACGTTAAGCTGTTCTTCAGCTGTCCTATGTAGTCTGACTGCTGTCCCGCCTAGTCTTTGAGCATGACCTGATAAAGCCTGCTCGGAAACGAAACGTCTTCTATGACAACCTGCACAATCCAGTGGAGATAGATTGAATGGCACGACAACAAATTACCTGGATGAATATTCACAGGCATTGTGTGAATAGTTTCTCTCCTCTTCCAGCTGGTATGTATACAGGCTTTTACGGGTTCCTGCATCGCAGCAAAGATACGCCTCAACACCCCTACTTATGCCTGAGCAGTACGTGGCTGTATACACAATAAGCATATATGGACGTGTATTTTGCATCGTAATACACTCTAGAACACATGAACAATAGGATATGTGTACTTCCATGAGGTTTTTAAAACTACAAATCATTTGGGAATGTGTACTTCCATGTACAGTATAGGGACTTCAAAACATTTATGGTATTACATTTATATACCTTACTGTGTACTTATAAATATCAAAAACAATTGCTCTTATTAATCCCTTGTATTTTAGTAGATCCATTTTTTTATTTATCCATTAATCCATCCAGTTTCTGCGCCACCTATCCGCACTGGTGTCAAAGGGGGTATGCTGGAGCCTATGATCTGGGTTTGAATCTTTGTTCCCCACATTCCAAAAACATGCATGTAAGGGTTAATTGGTGACTCTAAATTGTCCATAGGTATGAATAATTGTTTGTCCTGTGACTGGCCAAGTATTTACTTGTACAAAAAACTATTACATTCAGTATTATTCTCCTCGTCCCTCCAATTTACATTCATTCATTCATTTTCTATACCGCTTATCCTCATTAGGGTCGCGGGGATGCTGGAGCCTATCCCTGCTGACTTTGGGTGGGAGGCGGGGTACACCCTGGACTGGTCGCCAGTCAATCACAGGGCACCTATAGACATTCACATCTATACCTATGGACAATTTAGAGTGGCCAATGAACCTAACATGCTTGTTTTTGGAACGTGGGAGGAAACCGGAGTACCCGGAGAAAACCCACACACGCACGGGGAGAACATGCAAACTCCACACAGAAATGCCCAACGGAGATTTGAACCCAGAACCTCCTGACTGTGAGGCCTACATGCTACCTTTTCAGCCACCGTGGGGCCCCCTCCTATTGTTCTGAGACCTAATTTGTGATCATTTTATTGTCCAATATAGAGTTTCTATACATTCTATGCAGAATTTAGTTTTTCCCAGTGAAACTCGTGTTTTAGAGCACCTTGACATTGGAAATAACTTGAACCACAAAACTCTTAAACAGCATCTGGGGTACTTTTTGTTCATTATTATTGCTGTTATACTTCTTTCATATGTTGTTTTATTTTTTATTTTCTAAACACAGTGCCAGTACATTCCAAAAAAAGCACCTTCCTGAAACAAGAAAAATACTTATATAAATCATAATATTTTAGTGGAAATGTACTTGAAATAAGTGAAATTATTTGCCAGAGGTTAAGGGATTTTTCCTATTAAGATTTCTTCAAATAAGAAATATATCTTGATTATATTCTATCTTCAAAGAGGGCAAAAACACTCATTCTAAGCACCAAATGGACACAAAAATATATTGAAATAAGCTATAAAGACGTAATGCAAGAACTTAAAGGCAACAAATAAACCTTAAAATAAGCTTAAAATACTTTTTAAGGGGTCTCGAGCCATTTGACCTTGGCTTGCTCTCAAAAGGCACACCGTGCGTGTGAGATCTTTGGACATAATGCAGTCTTCTTCTCTGCCAGTGTGGGCCATGGCGTAGTAACTCTTGGACATTGCTCCAACTCACTATCCGTGTACACAACATATTCTGGAGGACTGCATGGGGAGCTGCAAGGTTTTCAATGGACGTTTCTTTGCAGGAGCAGTGGTCTGGGGGCTGACTGAAGCTCTGAGTGAATCCATGGATTCAGGAACAGGAGGAGTGGGAGGAGTCAGATGTGTTTCCTAGATATGGGTAAAAATAGTATCTCGGTCGGTGCGTGCTGTACACGTAGTTTATCGTTTCCCTCTGAGACATACCAGAAGCTTACCTTTCTTTTATACAGTATTAGTGTTTTACCCAACTCTCACGGAGACTGAACGACCACCACGGCGGCGATGTTCTGGAAAGAGCTTAATCATTACAGCCACTGATAACTGGTCTGATTAGTAAGATCTGTACTGTTGATTCTGTTTTTTTCCGTGGTGAGTTTTGATTGAAATTTGCTGTCATATAAAGTTTCTGTACCAAAGGTTGCCATGGAGTTCATAGACCTGGAGAAACGGAGATATTACGCAACATATCACTCTGTTCTATTCAATACGAAGACATATGTTCCGAGAAAATATGATCTGGCTGATGTACTAAAATAAAAATGACATCTGCGTTTAACATACAGTAAAGTGAATATTCATTGGACCACTGTTATAATAAGCTGCTGTTGGGTAAATAAAGCTTTACAGTCTTGCATGGGATGAAATATCTCTTTAAAATCACACTAGACGGATTATTTGAAAACAAGTAAAATAATCTCGATGACAAGAAAACTAAGAGAAAAAATCTTAAAGCTGATCTATACTCCTAATTTGAGTCAATTTTACTGAAGCACATTCTTTTTTGCAGAGTATACTGCAAGTGTTCGAATACAAGAGTGTCCGATATTCTTTCATCTGTACTAAAACCTCCGCTAGTTCTTGTTCACTATGGTTATTTTCTTCCAAATGTAGTCCTAATTAAGTGTACTTTGGTAAACCTCTCTCCCTCTGCCTCACGAGCTGTGCTGGACTCCCAGCCGATAGCCCGGGCTTTTGGCCAAACGACCAGCGCGCTCGTCTCCCATTACGGAGGTCCCGTGTTCGAGCTCGGATGCGGGCACTGTGAAGTAGGGCGGGTTACACACACACACTGGAAGGGGGTGTGGTTTATGAGACAAAAAACCCGCAATGAAATTACTCACTTAAAAAAACCTTTCTGTTGCAGTTGCCTTGGATAAAGCCCCCATCCAGTGGCATCCATGACATATTTGATATACATATTATATTACGTTATAGTAGAATATATCTAGCATAAGAATGCAGATTTACTTACTGTCCACTTTGCACGCTAGCCAACGTCTTCTGGGTTTTTGACTTTTGTGTATCGCCGCCTGCATCCATTCTTGTGTTTTCACTCGCACCAGGTCTGGGGCGAGGAAAGATACAGTAGTTGGTGCAGCTGATGATGGAAGCACCCTCTGGTAATACACACTCTGTCCCAAACTTGTCTTTAACTGAGCATATTTAACCCCAAAAAATGTCCCGTGTCTTGCTATGTTTGACTTATGTCTTCGTTGTTTCTTGTAGGAATGTCAAGGCACTTTCAGTTAGATAAACGTTTGTTCCTCATTTTCATTTTCTCTACATCAGTGTTTTGTTAATTTCCAAACACGGTGCTAATATACTGTAAGCGTTTCAATATAAGAAGTTTACTACAGTATATTCTTCTATTGACTGTACAGACCGCACGGTGGATGAGTGGGTAGCACATTGGCCTCACAGTCACGAGGGTCAGGGTTGTTGAGCACCTCTGTTGAGCATCTCTATGTGAAGTTTGCCTGTTCTCCCCGTGCATGCGTGGGTTTTCTCCGGGTACTCCGGTTTCCTCCCACAATTCCAAAAACATGCATGTTGGGCTAATTGGTGACTCTAAATTGTCCATAGGTATGAATGTGAGTGTGATTGGTTTTGTGTCTGTCCTGCGATTGACTGGCGACCAGTCCAGGGTGTACCCAGCCTCCCCCCCAAAGTCAGCTGGGATAGGCTCCAGCAAATGAGGATAAGCGGCATAGAACATGAATGAATATATTCTTTCATTTGTCCCTCCAGATAGTATTTCATTTGATTGAGATGTGAAATCAACCATACACAAAATAATCAGTTTTGTTTTTCAGACATACGAGCGACCTTATCAACAAAGTTTGCAACATTGACCCCATTTTTAATTGTATCAGCATGTGGAATTTAATTATGGAATGGAAAGAAATAAATCCATCCATTTTCTGAGCTGCTTATCCTGACTAGGGTCACGGGGGTATGCTGGAGTTTACCCCAGCTGACTTTGGGCAAGAGGGGGGGTACACCCTGGCCTGGTTGCCAGCCAATTGCAGGGCACATATAGACAAACAACCCAATCGGTTCCTTGCCTTGATAGAAGGTCTCGTACTTTCATTGAGATGTGACTCAGCTTCTTGCAAATGGTGGATGGTTTTCTTTTGGCTCACACAAAGACAGTTCTGGGTTGAAATCAGTTGGGTTCATCCTCCTGTGGGCCTGCACAGAATATTGGAAGTGGATGGAAAGTTTGCAACATAAATATGCCCCAACAGGAACCCCAGAGCTAAATATGAGATACAATTACGGGATAAGAAGAGAGTCTGGAGACAAGTGGGTGGTGTGGCTTGTGGACAGTTAACAAACACCCCAAAAACCCTCTCCCCTACCGCACCAAAAGTATACCGTCCTGTTTCTCTGCAATCACAAACATGACCACTGAGAAACATATTTACCAAAAAGATAGGAGTGTGAGGACCGCTGTCATTTCCTGATTATCAAATCTGATGAGACAGCCCAGTGTGTGGGCGCAAACAGCGGGGATTAATGTTCTCGGCAGGATTTGCTGTGGTTTAATCTGAGCCAGTGTGAGATAAGAAGATATTTATAACAGTTATTTATCAGGCAGTTTTATTTGACAGCTGACCGTATGGATTTAGGGAAAAGGAAAAGGATGAGATGGTCAAGGTACGTAAGGGTGGACATGACCAACGGGACCACGAATGTTATGATCCCAATCCTGACATACATCTGATTGGCAGTCCCCATGACTCATTGGATGCAGAGCTGTTGAGTGGAAGCCTGCAAATGTGTGAAATCCCTTGATGCACACCTGTCAATCAAGATCATGTTTTTGTGTGGTGCTAAATATTAGTATTCTGCGTAAGTGTGACAAATATAAAACATTGTGGCGTTTCTCCCATGACTCAGCTATTTTCAAACCATGATTGCAAATAATTTCTTTACAACGTGATTAATGGTTGGCCCGTGGAGACTTGACCTGCCGTACTTTTACTTAAAGCATCATTGACCTCTTTCCGGCCGCGCGGCGAGTCAGGAGGTTCAGGGTTTGAATCTCCGTTGGGCATCTCTGAGTGGAGTTTGCACGTTCTCCCCGTGCGTGTGTGGGTTTTCTCCGTGTACTCCGGTTTCCTCCCACAATTCCAAGAACATGCATGTTAGCTTCATTGGCCACTCTAAATTACCCATTAGAGTGTGAATGTGAGTGTGAATGTTTGTCTATATGTGCCCTGCGATTGACTGCCGACCAGTCCAGGGTGTACCCCACCCCCCGCCCAAGGTCAGCTGGGATAGGCTCCAGCATACCCGCGACCCTAATGAGGATAAGCGGCATAGAAAATGAATGAATGATCTCTTTCCTTTATTATGTAACTACAGAGTAAACAGTTTTTATATTTTTGGCGATGACACTAAAGCAATCAACACTGATGGCACATTTGAATTCAGAAATATGCCAGTGGACTGCTTTGCCTATTTTTATATCATAGATTTTAGAGTCCCATGAGGTTGCTTAATGAGAGTTATCTCAGTCTGGAGCTGAATTGCCTTTACCAGAGCATGCAGAATCTGTGACAGTCCAACATCCCCGGCACAGCCCTTGAACATGCACAGAGGGTAATGATGTGCCATTACACTATTTGGCACTCTGGGCCACGCCATTGAAGGTGGTGCAGTGGCTGATCGATATGTTTGCGCTATGAAGAGCTGGTGCATATCGAAGCGGTGCTTAGGACGATGGACGTTAGGGGTAATATATTTGATGAGGAGGAACCCATCGATGCTTAGCGGGAAAATGTCAGCATGCACTTCCAAAGCTTAGCTGACCATTGATACTTTAGATCCATTTGTTACCTGGCCAATGTTTGAAAAGGCGCTTGTAATATGGCAGTGCAGCATAGCATAACATTGTTTGCCACCAACATAGAACTGAAAAGTATATTACTGGAGCTGTTTGTTTATTGATTTGGAAAAAACAAATCATAAATTAGGTTGACTGACAGGGTGACTTGATTGATTTTATGTTTCTATAGCCCCTTCTCCTCCTCCTAATGAAGAAAAGTGAATAAACAAGTGTGGCGAATTACAGTGCCAACTACCCAGTGCCAACCGTCATTTGGTGATTAAGTTGGTGAACAACCCAGAATTGCAAAAAAAGAAAGCATTTCTATTTTAGAAAGATGAAAGGAGGACATGATGATTGCAATCGAGTTTTAAGTGGAGCCACTTGAGAACGTTCCTTCTCCAGAGCTCATTAGGCACACCCCTGCATGAGCCTTATTGGTATGTGGAAATGTGTATCAGAACCAGAATCAGAAGAAAAATATCACTTATCCCATTTGATCGCAGACACATTAATATTTTATCTTGACAAAATATACAAAATTGGCAAAAAAACAGTGATTAACTCAATAGCGGTTATTATGCAAATGTATTTAATTCAAAATATAATCACAACAGACAAGCTCCCTCAGGGACCAATGACAGATGTCAATGTTTGATTATAAATGTCTACTCAAAAAGCGTGGTCCTTCCCTGCCCTACTCCCGTGCCTCGATTTCTCATCCCGACACAGGCCAACCATTATTTTCTCATTAGCAGCTTGTAATCACTATGTTGTCAAAGCTGTCGCTGTGTGGTATTTGGAAATTATTTTTGATGTATAATGCCTGTAATTAAGGTGTTGATGGAAAGCCAACATGAAGTAGTATTTATAGAACAGGTTTATTTAAAGGTCCAGGAAAACAGAGGCATTGCATATAAGAGACAAATATTTTGTAGTGCTTTGTGTAACGAGGAACACAAAAAACGTGCAAGTTGCACTGGACTATAAGTTGCAGTTCTACCAGTTCACCACTTTGCAATGAAAAAATCAAATTTTGTTTGGGTGCAAAACAAATATGTACGAAAAAAAAATAATACAAAATTCTATTTTAGCATTTTGGAAAAATTATTTTATTAACGGAAATCAATTCAGGATGACAATACGGTCGAAATCACTCAACAGAACAAAAACTTAAGCAAATTACAACACTTTACGATTTCTTACAAGAGAAATTAACAAAGAAAAAGAAAAGAAAAAGTCTATTCCAGGGAAGGGTATGACCGTTAGGTGAACCATCTCCGGTAACCACGGTCGCGGAACATTGGACCAGCTCTACGCCCTTGCAAGGGTACTGCAGGGTATCTGGGAGTTTGCCCAACCGGTCTAAATATGCTTTGTAGACTTGGAAAAGGCATTCGACCGTGTCCCTCTTGGTGTCTTGTGGGGGGTGCTGCGGGAGTAGGGGATTGGTGGTACACTACTACGTGCCATTCGGTCCTTGTACAATCGAAGCCGGAGCGTGGTTGGCGTTGCCAGCAGTAAGTCGAGCTTGTTTCTGGTGAAGGTTGTCCTTTGTCACCGATTCTGATCATGGACAGAATTTCTAGGCGCAGCCAAGGCGTTGAGGGAGTCCATCTTACATTGTCCATGGCATAAAATCGCTGTGTGTGGACGAGGTAGCCCTTTGACAGTAGCCAACCATGGTCTACGATAAAACTCACAACAAGCTTGTCAACCTATTGGAAATTGCAGGAAAGTTATCATTTAGTATCACAGTTTGACTCACAGTGTCATCTTGCAAACAACACAAACCACCTTATTACTTCCAAAGGTATACCTGAGAAATATACAGACATGTACCAATATGAGTTTAAAATGAAAGAAAACATTTTTTTAAAGTTTACCCCAATAGGCATTTTGTCTGTGCAAAGAAGTTTATTGGATGACAAGCAGCATAGAATATGGTAGACAGAGCTGCTATGCTGCCTCTGTCACTGCTTCTGTCCACCAGAGGGAGCCAGAAGATTCAGAGGGAAGCTGACGTCATTGCAGCGCCCCAATGAAATGGAAACGTTTTAAGTTTGTTTTTCATTTTAAACTCATATTTGTACATGTCTGTATATTTCTCATACCTTGATGTGATGTACAGTAGACTACATCCAAGCCCTGATTTGTGCATATACAACCTTTATATTGATTATTACCTTCCCATTGATTCTTGATTGGTGCTGTTCTGTAAAATTGGATGCTTAAAAGACTCTGGACTCTATGAGTTTATTAACACTGACAAAAGCTAAACTGATCTTAAAAATGAAATAAATAGTGTTTAGTTAGCATACTATGTTAATTTTATTTTACAAAATCATCTGTCCATCACGTTGTTGGCTGAGCAGCAAATCTCCTGCATAGACCCCAATAAGCACGTAGCAAACCTAGCAGCAACAGCTGACGTGTATCATCAAAAAGTGACAACCTCGCAAATGGGTCGACCGAAGAGCCAACAGCCGGAGGAATACGGGGACGTAAAAAAGTCTCTCGACCTTCTAGCTGAAGATATTACCGCAGTTCGGATGCAGCAGGAGAAGATCTTGGCCCTTGTGGATGAGGTAAAACAGCTCCGAGGCCTAATTGAAGCCAAAGATAAACTGATAGCCGATCTGGAGCGAAGGCTGGACGACCTGGAGCAGCACTCTCGGGTGAACGACCTGATCATCACCGGCCTCCCGATTAAACCACGCTCGTATGCGCGAGCAGTGGTCGGGAGCAGCAGTGGTGATGTGACCGAGGAGCAGCTGGAGGCGCGCTCGGTGGAGCAACAGGTGGGACGTAAAGGAGGAGTAAAGGAGCTAAACCAGGAGGACATGGAAAATGCCATCCTTTACCCAGGAAGGGTAACATCACGCCTGCTATTATCCTTCGATTTGTCAACCGGAGGAACAAAATAGCATTGTTGAAGCAAGGACCAAGCCCAAAGGAACCAACGTTTACTTGAACGATCACTTGACAAAGAGGGATGCTGACATTGCCAAGAAAGCAAGATACCTCAAGAAACAGCAAAAGA
>QODF01000033.1:4674838-4688887 GCA_024372805.1 Oostethus manadensis | reverse complement strand
TATTAGAAATAAAGGAGAAAAATAAAATGCCTCCAACTATGAACTTAGCTAATATTACTCTCTTATTAAAACCAGGAAAAGACTCCACACTCCCATCTAGCTACCGCCCAATTTCCTTAATTAATGTAGATTTTAAAATAATCAGTAAAGCTTTGGCTAGAAGGTTAGAGAAAATAACTCCTTTCATAATCCATCCAGACCAAACAGGTTTTATTAAAGGTAGACACTCCTTGACTAACACACGAAGATTAATTAACCTCATAGATTAATCTAACATACAGAATTTGGAAACTATTATCCTTTCTCTAGATGCAGAAAAAGCATTTGACAGGGTAAACTGGAACTTCCCATTCAGGACATTAATTAAATTTGGGTTTGGACCGGGTTTTATTGATTGGATCAGAATATTTTATACCAACCTGATAAGCCCTAACCTATGATTACTGTATCAACTGGTCTAAGACCACAGCTCTACCCATTACCTGTCACTTTCAGGGTATACCTGATGCCATAATACGGACAGGAAATATTCGATATTTGGGTATAAATATTCCACCCAAGTTGTCAGAGCTGACAGTTGAATTACGTTCAGCTTTTGAAAACAACTGAGGGTGATCTTTTGCGGTGGAGACGTCTACCCATATCACTCATGGGGAGAGTGGCTGCCGTCAAGATGATGGTTTTACCGAAAATTATCTATTTGTTTTTAATGATACCCACCAAACCATCCTCCAACTGGTTCAAGTCACTGGACTCCCACATCTCCAAATTCCTTTGGAAAGACAAACCATCACGTATCAGCTTTAATACGTTAAAACAAACCAAAGGCAGGGGTGGGTTAGAGCTTCCGGACTTTTCTCAGTTTTTCTTAGCCAATCAACTGCAATATGTCTCCAAATGGCTCAAACCGAGTTATCCAGACGAGCCATGGCGAGATGTAGAGCAAGCACTGTGTGATGATCTAGGAATCTGTGATCTACCATTCATCAGTTCAACCATTAAACATCATAAATGTTACAAAAGTATGAACATCAGCTCCACTCTGACTCATTTGGATTATGAAGTCTCCCTTGGCAAAGAAATTTTGCTCAGCATTTAAAGGCAGCTTGACTCCCATTCAGCTGTTATGATGCTGGACAAGATAAAAAATAAAAAAAAATAAAAGAAATAAAGTAAATCAATCAATCAATCAATCAGCATACAATGAAACATCTAAGTCTGACATTGTAATTGTTTTTTTATTAGGGCTGTCGCGTGATTAAACATTTCAATCAAATTAATTACAGTTTTCAAATTAGTTAATCATGATTATTCAATCTTCTTTAATTGCTCTTCTTGAAGATGTGGTGAACTGTGATCTTTAAGCGATTTGTATGTGTTTTGCTGTGGTCTGCACCATCAGAATAATCAGTATCCATTCCATCCATCTTCTTCCACTTACCCGAGGTTGGGTCGCAGGTGCAGCAGCCTACGCAGCGGAGCCCAGGCTCTTTGCTCCCTGGCTACTTCATCCAGCTCCTCCCAACGGATCCAGAGGCATTCCTAGACCAGTTAAGAAACACATTTTTTCTAACATGTCCTGGGTCTTCTTAGAAGCCTCCTACCATTTGGAATGTCCCCAGAACCCCCCACCCCCCAATAGGCATTGGGGAGGCATAAACAGTAAAACTATGTACATTTAATTTGTTTTTAAATCACACGAAATCAAAGGCACACATAGTTATGTACAGTAAATCAATGAGGAAATGAGCTCTATACAAATCGTATTACTGAACTAAATGGACATATGACCTCAAGCATGAGACTATATGCACCAAATAAATTGCACACTAACGCTCAGCACAGAGCTAGTTTTACTAAATCCCACCTACTGTATAAGCATTTTTTTCTTGTCATTTTTGTAGCAGCAAATTACTTTCTCCAGTACAATGCTGTTCAACTGGTGTTCACAAGGGTATAGCACCACAGTATGTTCTGAACACTGTTTTTATGCAGACAGAGGATGTAGCAAGTACTCCAGTAGAACCATCAACTGGCAAGGCTAGATCTATCACCCCCATTTTAGCAAAGCTGAACAGCTTTAAATTGTTGACACATTTTGTGGTCCCTGAAACAGGCCTATAATTCTGCAATCCACATTCTTTTTTCAGTTTTGGGTAACCTTACCTTCTTTAACCTCTGGCACTTCACCACTTACCTTTGGGGTATTACAAGCTATTCATTGGACTTGAATGACTTGAATTTTAATAAATAACTGTAAAGTAGTGTAGTGTCAGTGAAAAAGCATATTATTAGTCCAAACTTCTTTTTGTATTATCATATTATGACTTTATTCTTATAACGTTTAAATTTTATTCCCAGGACACATAACTTTTCCACAACCTAATTTTCAAAATATTACAATTGTAAAAATAATTATAATTACTTTTACTAAGATACTGTATTTTTCTTTTGTTTTTCAACTTATTGCTACTAAAATTGTATCAT
Organism: Oostethus manadensis; assembly: GCA_024372805.1. Taxonomy (NCBI): domain Eukaryota; kingdom Metazoa; phylum Chordata; class Actinopteri; order Syngnathiformes; family Syngnathidae; genus Oostethus; species Oostethus manadensis. The sequence continues at coordinate 4,686,400 of QODF01000033.1, read as the reverse complement.
TCTTTCTCTTAATATTACTAGTTCACTCAACTTTGTTCATTGTTATCTGTTTCTCATATACATTTAATATTCAGACTTTATATAGTTTTTCGTCATTATGTTACGTTATTTTCCTAAAATTACAACTTTGTTAAATTACAACTTTTTTCTTGTAATATTTATACTTTATTGTTGTGTAATTACTGCTTTCTTGTTAAATTATACTTTTAAAGTGTTCCGCAGTTTATTGAAAAAACAGCCAACCACAGTCCACAGATGGCCCCTGGCCACATTTTGGACACATCAGCCCTAGCACGTTTGGCGTACCCCACTTTGTAAACATAGGCATTAACCTAACTTGCCTTGTCATTATCTCTTCTTGAGACACAACATAATATTATGGATTTTATTCTGACAGCTCGGTCAGTTGCATGCACAAACGGCGAATATTCTTCAGCCAGTCACATTTACTACATTTAGTTAGTGGGCATTGATCTAGCCGCAACGGGGCACAAGCCAGTGTCTTATTGTGCCGGTCCCAAGCCCGGATAAATACAGAGGGTTGTGTCAGGAAGGGCATCCGACGTAAAACTTTGCCAAACCAGAACATGCGAATCAAACAAATGACTTCCATACCGGATCGGACGTGGCCCGGGTTAACAACGCCCGCCACCGGTGCTGTTCACCGACAGGGTGCCGGTGGAAACTGGATTACTGTTGGCCGAAGAAGGAGAGGAGGAAGGTGTGTCCGTAGGAGGAGAGAGAAGAGGAATGCTAAGAGTCTAGAACTAAGAGTTGGGACTTTGAATGTTGGAACTATGACAGGAAAAGGTAGAGAATTAGTTGACATGATGCAGAGGAGGAAGGTAGACATATTGTGTGTCCAGGAGACCAGGTGGAACGGTAGCAAGGCTAGAAGCTTAGGAGCAGGGTTCAAGCTGTTCTATCATGGTGTAGATAGGAAGAGAAATGGAGTAGGGGTGATTTTGAAGGAGGAGTTTGCTAGCAACGTCCTGGAGGTAAAAAGAGTGTCAGATAGAGTGATGAGCCTGAAGCTAGAAATCGAAGGTGTGATGTTCAATGTTGTTAGTGGGTATGCTCCACAGGTAGGATGTGAGATGGAGGAGAAAGAGAAATTCTGGTCAGACCTGGATGAAGTGATGCAGAACATCCCTAGAAGTGAGAGAGTTGTCATTGGTGCGGACTTCAATGGGCATGTTGGTGCAGGAAACAGAGATGATGAGGAGGTGATGGGCAAGTTTGGTATCCAGGAGAGGAACGCTGAAGGACAGATGGTGGTCGACTTTGCAAAAAGGATGGAAATGGCTGTAGTGAATACTTTCTTCCAGAAGAGACAGGAACATAGGGTGACCTACAAGAGTGGAGGTAGGAGCACACAGGTAGACTACATCTTGTGTAGAAGGTGTAACCTGAAGGAGGTCAGTGACTGCAAAGCAGTGGTAGGTGAGAGTGTAGCCAGACAGCATAGGATGGTGGTGTGTAGGTTGACTCTAGTGGTGAGAAGGATGAAGAGGGTAAAGGCAGAGCAGAGGACAAAATGGTGGAAGCTGAAAAAGGAGGAGTGTTGCGTGACTTTTAGGAAGGAGTTGAAAAAGGCTATGGGTGGCCAGGAAGTCCTTCCAGATGACTGGACAACTACAGCTACTGTGATCAGGGAGACAGGTAGGAGAGTACTTGGTGTGTCATCTGGAAGGAAAGTAGATAAGGAGACTTGGTGGTGGAATGAGGAGGTGCAGGAGTGTATACAGAGTAAGAGGTTAGCTAAGAAGAAGTGGGACACTGAGAGGACTGAAGAGAGTAGACAGGAGTACAGAGAGATGCAGCGTAAGGTGAAAGTAAAGGTGGCAAAGGCCAAACAAGGGGCTTATGATGACTTGTATGCTAGGTTGGACAGCAAGGAGGGAGAGAAAGATCTATACAGGTTGGCAAGGCAGAGGGACAGAGATGGGAAGGACGTGCAGCAGGTTAGGGTGATGAAGGATAGGGATGGAAGGGTATTGACAGGTGCCAGTAGTGTCATGGGAAGATGGAAAGAGTACTTTGAAGAGTTGATGAATGAGGAAAATGAGAGAGAACAAAGAGTAGAAGAGGTGACTGTTGTGGACCAGGAAGTAGCAAAGATTAGTAAGGAAGAAGTGAGGAGGGCATTGAAGAGGATGAAGAATGGAAAGGCACTCGGTCCTGATGATATACCTGTGGAGGTATGGAAGTGTCTAGGAGAGGTGGCAATAGAGTTCCTGACCGGGTTGTTTAACAAGATCTTAGATAATGAGAAGATGCCTGAGGAATGGAGGAGAAGTGTGCTGGTGCCCATTTTTAAGAACAAGGGAGATGTGCAGAGTTGTGGCAACTACAGAGGAATAAAGCTGATGAGCCATACAATGAAGTTATGGGAAAGAGTAGTTGAAGCTAGACTAAGGGCAAACGTGAGCATTTGTGAGCAGCAGTACGGTTTTATGCCAAAAAAGAGTACAACAGATGCAGTATTTGCTTTGAGGATGTTGATGGAGAAGTACAGGGAAGGTCAGAGGGAGCTGCATTGTGTTTTTGTAGATCTGGAGAAAGCTTATGACAGGGTGCCCAGAGAGGAACTGTGGTATTGTATGAGGAAGTCTGGAGTGGCAGAGAAGTATGTTAGAGCGGTGCAGGACATGTACGAGGACTGTAAGACAGTAGTGAGGTGTGCTGCAGGTGTGACAGAGGAGTTCCGAGTGAAGGTGGGACTCCATCAGGGATCAGCTCTGAGCCCCTTCTTGTTTGCTATGGTGATGGACAGGCTGACGGACGAGGTTAGACAGGAATCTCCATGGACTATGATGTTTGCAGATGACATTGTGATATGTAGTGAGAGCAGGGAACAGGTGGAGGAGAAGCTTGAGGGGTGGAGGTTTGCCCTGGAAAGGAGAGGAATGAAGGTCAGCCGCAGCAAGACGGAGTACATGTGTGTAAATGAGAGGGACCCAAGTGGAAGAGTGAGGTTACAGGGAGAAGAGATAAAGAAGGTGGAGGATTTTAAGTACTTAGGGTCAACAGTCCAGAGCAATGGAGAGTGTGGAAAAGAGGTGAAGAAGCGTGTGCAGGCAGGCTGGAATGGGTGGAGAAAAGTGTCGGGTGTGATGTGTGATAGAAGAGTTTCAGCTAAAATGAAAGGAAAGGTGTACAAAACTGTGGTGAGACCAGCGATGTTGTTTGGTTTAGAGACAGTGCCGCTGAGGAAAAGACAGGAGGCAGAGCTGGAGGTAGCAGAGATGAAGATGCTGAGGTTCTCTTTGGGTGTGACCAGGATGGACAGGATCAGGAATGAGCACATCAGAGGGACAGCACATGTTAGAGGTTTTGGAGATAAAGTCAGAGAGGCCAGACTGAGATGGTTCGGACATGTCCAGAGGAGAGATAGTGAATATATTGGTAGAAGGATGCTGAGTTTTGAATTGCCAGGCAGGAGGCCTAGAGGAAGACCAAAGAGGAGGTTTATGGATGTAGTGAAAGAGGACATGAAGGTAGTTGGCGCAAGAAAAGAGGATACAGAAGACAGAGTTAGATGGAGGCAGTTGATCCGCTGTGGTACCCCTAACGGGATAAGCCGAAAGGAAAAGAAGAAGAAGTTAGGGTGCTTTGATCATTTCACTAGGCTCATCTTTTGCTGTGTTGTAAAAGGAAATAAATGCCTTCCCAAGCAATCCTGCAGTGCTATACTGTTTCAACTCTCTGGGCCATTACTGAAAAGTAATCGAAGGCAGTGAATGACCAGACAAAAAACAAGGTCAGTCCTGGAATGAAAGCAGACAAAATACTGTCTCAACTTAATGATATCATTTAGAAGATCCCCCTCCCACCACGTTCAATGTTTAAAAAATACAGCTGCAGGCTTTGCTAAACCACTTGAGCTAGGTAGACGCAAGTAGGGCGATTGTTCTGTTCCTTTCCTATTTGGTTGTCGGCGTGATGATTCCAAGTACACTGCATTAAAAGTCCAATCTGTAGCAGCACAGTGAGGCACCTGTTGGAAACAAGTTTGTGATATGACGTGGAAAATATAAGAGGAACTTTTGCCCTGCATCCACACAGTTTAATTCATTGTTCAGATTTAATTAGGCCTGCTTGCACTATGCCAGACTGACCACATACTGTAATACCCTTCAGTGTATGCTCTATTTTCGAAGGCTAACTGGCCACTGTCAGGTAAACACCATGACGAGAACAATACTTTATCAATGTACAATACTTTAACAATGTTCAGCTAGTAATGCTCTCGTGCTGATGGTCCGTAAGTTGGGGGGCGGTCAGTACTGCCTCAGTATGGATTTGGGATCACGCAGACGTGCCGCAGCATTTTTAGTGCAGGAGATACTTTCACTGTGTTCGGGCTGATTCACCCCCAGTACAGATGACGCGCGTCTGAGCATGCTGGTGCTTACTTGGCATTTCCCCAGTTCCCCAGGCCGCACCGTGCAAGCACGTGTTGCACGCTTAGAGCACACATTGTGTGCACTGATTTCTGCAGTAAAGCCAAGCTGACAGACAAGCGCCAACCAAAGACACCGAAGAAGGGGTCAGCTGCATCTACAGCTCTAAAGGCAGCGGATACGGCCAAAGAGGCCCAACAGAAACGAGCCGCGGAAGATGAGAAGGCCAGAGAAGTAGACAAGCAAAGAAGTCTGATCATGAGGATGTTGCTGCTAGGGATGTACTGCCACTTGAAGCTGCAGAAGCATCAGAACCTGGAGGCTCTGTGGTGGAATAGGCGGCATCTTGAGGTAGCAGCGACTTCTAGAGAACTTTGGAAGGTCATCCTCAAGGTCCTCCTTACCCCACACCCAACCCCCATCATCGGGCAGAAAAACTCAAGTTCATCGCACTTGCTCACGAGCAGCAAGTGCAGGGACGGCCTCCATAGGATAACGTGGCAACTCACTTGCCACATGCGCAACGTACGATGCATGCTCAAGGCCTGGCGGGCGTGCGGGCCAAGTACTTACATCTTGCGCAACCGTGCAAGTAATGTGTGTTGCCGTACCCCCCTCCCTGCTCTTGCCACTCCCGCCCCACGTTGTCACAAAAACGTGGCGGCCATGGCCTCCCCAAAAAACTTACGGACTAAAAACACACGCACCCAAAACATTTACAATTGTTTCTTCCTTATAAAGTATAGAAGATCCTTTCCTTTGAGTTATTTTCATGGGGAACATACACGGGATATTTATCAGTTGTATCTGCACAATTGAATGCGATCCAATATAGGAGCCCTGTCAACAACGGTGTATTTATAATTAATTGCTTCCGTGTTTCAGTACATTTGATCAGTCTGCAAAGTGCTGAAAAAGTAAATTAATGATACATTGTTCTGTACTCTGACATCTGCAGTCTTTCTGAAGCTATCAGTTGGTGGAATAGTTAATTTTCAAAGTAAATAATACTAAAAATACACTGTACCCTATGTCATAACCTGCACCTGGGATCCTCTTTGGTTTTGTAGACCCCGGCCTTTATTAGTCTTGTACTTAAAGTCTGGTATTGTTCCATGATGAGTGTCTCCTTGCTGTCTTAAACACCAACAATTTTCTAACCAGTTATTTAGCCTCCATCCTTCCACTTCTACAGCCTACTATATCAGGATGCTGGTAAAACTCTCGACACATTGCAAGGAGCTCAGAGTAGTGTAGAGACCATGCAGTCCGTTAAGGGTATGCGTCGAGATCATTTTATAGATGACATCATAATCAAACATAGAGACAGAAAGAGGCTTCATACAGTAAAGGATCCTCGATCTGGCCTTAACTTGGGCCTGCAAAGAAAGTGAGTGGTCCATGGTGAACACGGTTGGTCCTGAGATGGAAACTTGAGACACATAACACAAGGGGTTAAGCTTCTGACTTCACTTGCTGAACAGGTTTATAGGGGTAGCTTGCAAACCAGTTGGTAAGACTGTAAGACAGGCCAATGCTAGCCTATGTAGAGGAGCCTATGTAGTCTATGTAGGAAGATGTTGTGGTCTACTGAATCAAAGGCTTTCACCAGATGCAAATAAGCAGCTATGCAGACCGGTTTTTCTGTGGATGTGATGTCATCAAGAACCTTGAGGGTGGTGGTAACGCATCCCTGGCCGGTTGTGAATCCGGACTAGTCATCTGACAGGATATGATTGACGTCACTGAAGTAAGTTAACTGTTTGTGAATTCATTTCTCTAAAATTTTCCCCTGGCAGGGCAGGATGCATACAGGGTTGTAGCAGGTCTGACGTTTGGATTTGTTACTAGTTGGTTTTTAGGGGAATCTTCTTAGTGCAATGTTGATGTACAAATCCAAAGATTCTACTTTTCTACATTCAGAATCCCCCCAATTCCACACTGGAAGCTGGTCACTGTGGATTGTTACAAATGGCAAAGTTTTGCATTTCCTGTCGTGTCAGTCATCTGAACTATTAAAGGCAGAACGTCCAAAAATACACTTACACCTCCACTACATTACGTAGTAGACACTACGTAGTCTTGCCACTTCTAGTCTCATGTGATCATTTTCAGTTCCCAAAAGTCTTACCTGTGACTTCCAACGTCTGTCAGACCCCAGCTAATAACCACTTCACCTCAGGGCGCAACTCAAAAGGGAAGAAGGAAAAAGAAAAAAGACAATCATAAAAGAATCATGCAGGAAGTGCTGCCTCAGCACCTGCTGATGCCAAACCACTAGAATGATTATGCAGAGACCAAAGAGAGCTCAGAGTGCCAACAGCTGGCTCAGTCTCAGTGCAGATCACAGCGAGTCGTCTGATCTTTTTAATATATGCAGTTATCTCAGATAGCTGTCAACAGAGTGTTCTGGCATGGCTGCCACACAACGAGCACAATCACCCTTTTGATTTTAACTCGAGATGTTAAGTATTATTCGATGCGCTCTATGGAGAATATATTAACAAGTAGTGAACGCCAATTAAAATGTTGGAAGTTTTGGAACAGAAAACCAATTTTCACCCATGTGTAATGTAAATTGTCTAATAAATGTAAAGTGTAAAAGTGTTAACTGTAACCCTACTTTTATATGTATGTATGTATATATCTATATATATCTATATATCTATATATATATATATATATATAGATATATATATATATAGAGATATATATCTATATATATACATACTGTGTGTATATATATACAGAGGGTTTTGTTAATCAGTTTCAGCTGCTTTGTTGTTAATAAAATCAACAACAGGAGCATCAGAGGGGCAACAATGAGATAGACCCCAAAACAGGAATGGTTTTCCAGGTTGAGGCCACTGACACTTTTGGTTGATTTTTACTGACTGACTTTCGGCTGCTGTAGTTTTTCATTTGGCTTGGATCAACATCTCTGTTGATAGCATGGTGCGCTACCTGGATGCTACAGGTTGCACAAGTAGTCCAACTCCTCCAGGATGGCACATCAATACGTACCGCTGCAAAAAGGTTTGCTGTGTCCCCCAGCACAGTCTCAGGAGCATGGAGGAGATTCCAGGAGACAGGTAGTTACTCAAGGAGAGCTGGTCAGGGCCATAGAAGGTTTTTAAATCCTCATCAGGATCGGTATCTGCTCCTTTGTGTAAGGAGGAACAGGAAGAGCACTGCCAGAGCCCTACAATATGACCTCCAGGAGGCCACTGGTGTAAATGTTTCTGACCAAACAATCAGAAACAGGCTCCATGAGGGTGGCCTGAGGGCCCGACGTCCTGTAGTGGACCCTGTGCTCACTGCCCAGCACCATACCGCTCGATTGGCATTTGCCATAGACCACCAGAATTAGCAACAACGCCGCTGGCGCCCTGTGATCTTCCTGGATGAGAGCAAGTTCAACCTGAGCACATGCGACAGACGTGAAAGGGTCTGGAAATCCCATGGGGAAAGTTATGCTGCCTGCAACATCATTCAGCATCACCGGTTTGGTGGTGGGTCAGTGATGGTCTGGGGAGGCATATCTCTGGAAGGATGCACAGACCTCTGCAGGTTGGATAATGGGACCCTGACTGCTATTAGATATTGGGATGAAATACTTAGACCCATTGTCAGAACCTACGCTGGTGCAGTGAGACCTGGGTTCCTTCTGGTGCAGGACAATGCCCAACGTCACGTGACTAGAGTATTTAGGCAGCCAGGCGCTGCCAGGTTGCTCCTCAAACTGTCCAGGAGCTCAGCGATGCCCTGGTCCAGATCTGGGAGGAGATCCCCCAGGACACCATCCGCCGTCTCATTAGGAGCATGCCCTGATGTTGTCAGGCATGCGTACAAACACGTGAGGGACACACAAACGACTGACAATCATTTTGATTAGCTACAATGACATTTTGGCAAAATGGACCAGTCTGCTGCATCATTTTTTCACTTTCATTTTTGGGGTGTCTTTGATTTCCACCCTCTATAGGGTGATAATTTTCATTTTTATCAAATTATGTGGCACCATTTTGTTACTAATACATCACCTACTTATTATTAGGAAAGATATTCAAGATAATCCCCCCGCCCCTTTAGATCTGATGTGTTTTCAAAGTGTTCCTAAATTTCGCTCCTTTAACCAACCCCAAAGAATGAAGTTGCAGGGTGTGTGTATCCCAAGAGCATGATATCCACTTGGAGCTTTCCCATGGGAAAAAACAAGCTTCAAACTGACTGCATTACTTGTTTGTAAAATGTCACCGAGGTAAAAAGTCACATTTGGAGTCCGAAGACCAGGACCCAGCAATTGATTGGCGTATCCTGTGGCAACCTGGAGCCATTGAGATTTTACAGACCAGTTGTGTTTCTCGTGGCAATACTGTACAGGATAAACGACATCTGTTCACGGTTCAACATGGTTGTTGGCAACCCAACATGACACAGCAGGATTGTAGTGTTTGCCGTTGCACGCCGATCAGTTTTTGTGATCAGCTTTGAAAGGCATTTTTTGGCATATGCCAGTCATGTGGGTTTTTTTGGGAAACTGGCCGGTATTGATGGGTGTCTGATCAATTGGAGCATCCTTAATTACAATAAATCGTGACATCATTAGATCATTTTATTCATCCACCTGTTTATACTCATCCAAGGATCCAAGAATGGATGGAGTCCACCATCACTGAGGGGAAGCCGAGCATAACCTCTTGAGGACATAACAAAACAGCAAGGACTTGACTGCTGAATACAAATGATTACATCTTTTTTTTAATTCTCCAGGGTTCCCACAAAGGTGTAAGAATAGAAATGCGAAAAATGCAACCAATGTGAAAAATGCAAATAGAAAATGAGTGGACTAGTCTAATCCCTGCATGCAATATACTGCATTCAATAGTGATAATGAACAGAAAGACAATACAGCACTCGGGTTTTCACTACGAGTGTTTCTTTTGTTACTTAAACTGAAAATTAACATGGACGGAGATTTATCTGAATTGGCATACAGTTTTATAGTCATTTCTGAACTGGGAAGCCACATGAGCAAAGTGCATGAGCAAGCTGCCCTCTGGCTCAGTGTGAATAATTTGCTTCCCTCCCCCACTAATCCCGCTGTGCATTTATCCACTGTTGCAGCTTCCTTGTAGTCACAGCAGCTGTTGAGGTTCAAATTGAGAGACTTTTTTTGGGCAACCACAACATCACCCTCTAGTTAGTCTTTGTTTCCCGCTGACACACTAAGTCACTCTTCTGTCTCCATACACTGGGCTGAAAAACGATGGCAATGGTCACAGTTAAAACACACCGATAACCTTGCTTTGCTCTGATTAAGATAAGATCGACTTCATTTGTCCCACCATGGGGTAATTCCACGTTGAAGTATAAAATTGACATACAAACATGCCAGAGGATAAACACGGCTTGAATAAAAATGGCAAAAAAGAAAGATAAAAGTGATACAGTGGGAAAAAGGAAGTACACAACACACATAATGCACACCAGAAAATACAAATGTCACACTATACAGATTCATTTCCAACTGCTGGTAACAAAGTGTTACGGCTGTGGGGAGGAAAGAACTGTGGTAGCGCTCCTTCCTGAACTGGCCTCCTCGGTGTCGTGAAGGTGGTGAGAATGATTGGCCATTGGGTCATCTTAGCCTATATCCTTGTGTTGGCCACCTTCTTGGTGGTCTCCAGTGGGCAGCCTAAAACAGAGACCCCACCCCAGCACAGGGCGGCATATAACAGAAAGTACATTATAAAGTTAAAAAATGGATGTGAACAAAGATAAGAAATATTTATTCCATCGGCAACTCACAAATAGACAAATTCTTGTTTTTTTGTGTGTGTGTGTTTGTTACGGCTTGAAAGTGCAATCTGTCAGTTATATTTTTTTGCACTTGAGGGGAAAAAAAATCCTTGATATTGCTGCCATCTCCATTTTTCATCACTTTTATTTTCTTGAAAAAATAAGATGTATTCTCCTCTTGCTCGAATTCTCATCATCCTCATCCTCATCCTCTGGAGGGAAAGTAAGCAATTACACAGCATGTGAAAACACACTTCACGGTGAGTTATGGCAGACGTCACGGTAGATAAATGTCCAATGCTAAAGGAGGAATGTGTCCTCCTTGTTTGGTTATATGTTCCTGCTGTTTCCTGATGAATCCTCCTGTTGATTCCGTACACTTTGGCTGAAAGAGATCTCTGACTTTGACACAGTATGTGCTTTGGTACAACATCGGGGGAAAGATGTGCCACCGGCTCATAAGTGTCACAGTCGTGTTGAGTAGATGAAATGAAGAGTAAACTCTTCTGGATGTGGAGGAGCATCATTTCCTTACACAAATCACACAGTCACTTCTTCTTCTTCTGTTCCTTTGGGCGTATCCCTTCAGGGGTCGCCACAGCGAACCAACTGCCTCCATCTAACTCTGTCTTCTGTATCCTCTTCTCTTGCGCCAACTACCTTCATGTCCTCTTTCACTACATCCATAAACCTCCTCTTTGCTCTTCTTCTAGGCCTCCTGCCTGGCAATTCAAAACTCAGCATCCTTCTATCAATACATTCACTATCTCTCCTCTGGACATGTCCCAACCATCTCAGTCTGGCCTCTCTGACTTTATCTACGAAACCTCTAACATGTGCTGCCCCTCTGATGTGCTCATTCCTGATCCTGTCCATCCTGGTCACACCCAAAGAGAACCTCAGCATCTTCATCTCTGCTACCTCCTGCTCTGCCTCCTGTCTTTTCCTTAGCGGCACTGTCTCTAAACCAAACAACATGGCTGGTCTCACCACGGTTTTGTACACCTTTCCTTTCATTTTAGCTGAAAGTCTTCCATCACACATCACACCCGACACTTTTCTCCACCCATTCCAGCCTGCCTGCACACGCTTCTTCACCTCTTTTCCACACTCTCCATTGCTCTGGACTGTTGACCCTAAGTACTTAAAATCCTCCCCCTTCTTTATCTCTTCTCCCTGTAACCTCACTCTTCCACTTGGGTCCCTCTCATTTACACACATGTACTCCGTCTTGCTGCGGCTGACCTTCATTCCTCTCCTTTCCAGGGCAAACCTCCACCCCTCAAGCTTCTCCTCCACCTGTTCCCTGCTCTCACTACATATCACAATGTCATCTGCAAACATCATAGTCCAT
>QODF01000033.1:4645236-4663436 GCA_024372805.1 Oostethus manadensis | reverse complement strand
CAAGGGAGACTCCTTTGGATTATGAAGTCTCCCTTGGCAAAGAAATTTTGCTCAGCACTTAAAGGCAGCTTGACTCCCATTCAGCTGTTATGATGCTGGACAAGACACAAAAAAAAAGAAATTGAATGAATGAATAAATAATATTATTTGTGTGAATGACGCGGAGCAATAAATACATCGTCATGGAAAAATAATCCCTAAAGCTAACAATGTCTCGTTCTGCACACCACAAATGTGCAGATGGGTTTGCTAGGAGCTAATGCCAGTACATTACTTAGATTGAGCCAACACTAACAGATGGAAGAGATGCTCGATCCAAAAGGGAAAAAAAACCTCAAATTGAAATATCTGGGCTTGTTTATTTCATGGCCGATGTCTCGGCAGTTAAAGCACGAGCTCCACCCTGTCCAAGTGCTAACAAATGGGACAGGGAAGAAGCTACAGCTGCCAAGCGATTGGCAAAGTGGGTCTGGCTGTGAAACAATGAGTCAGCTAAAAGCTTTGAGCGTCGTCAGCACCCTGCAGAGCGTTGACGGTTTGATACAGCGACATGAAACGGCCCGATGACGGCAGCAGCGGCCTTGTAGAACCTTAATTCAACCCACAAGTTTACTGAACCCATACGGTAAGTCTTTCAAACTTATGACAGGAATAAACAGCTACACCCTTGGATAATTGCTAGATCGGTGAACAGTGTCGTTTTGTTTGTTGTATAGTTGCAAACAGAATTAAAGTGCCAGCTCGGACAATTTGATGAACAGAACCTATCCAATATACGCCATCTGAGAATTTTACCTGTGTCATCTAATCTATAATGCAGCTGCCATATGCTGCTTTTTTCAGGATGATCAAATTAATGAGTGTAAGTCATGAAATGAGTCGATGCTGCGCACTGCCAGTTCCTTATTGCTGCTGTCAAGGCTGTTTTTGCAGGATTTCACACAGAGCACATGGAGGTTGTGTTATGATGCCCTGTCTATCCTGTCAACTGCAGTTGACAGGATAGACTCGAGTCATGCAAACCTTTGAAATTGGGCATATACTCGAAATTGCAAGGTGTGCATCTCCAGTCAGCCCCCAGTTTCTTGCCTTTGTTTTGAAATGCAAAAAGAAATTTGAAGGACTCACCAAGATGGCCCAGGTATGGTCGTGGAACAGGTTCAATCTTAGTTCATTTGGCCACATTTAATGCGCCACATGTGGATATCATGGGCACTCGATGGAAACTCTTCTATTCTTGTACTCATCCAATGAAGCTTTGACAAGTTTCCCTTAACAATTCATACGCATTCAGTTGAGAAGAAAGAAACAAGCTGGGTCACCACTTGCTCAATCTTGCAAACACTCACCATGTCCAAGATTAGGAAACCAGCTGTTATTAGGAGATGAATTGACACAACCCTCCTTTCAATTCCATCTACAATGAAGACTAAAATAGGCTACAAAATTATAATATAATATAAATGCAGAGTAGTGCACCCTCCCTTCTACCCCCCACGTCGCTGGGACAGAACTTCATGCACAATGAAAAAGCCATTAAAAATCTGATAATTGGACTTGTGGTGTTGCATCCCAGAGCCGAGCTGCAGATATAATGCTTATTGGTCTTAAATGATTTCAGCCTGTGATTGGTATGCTCCACGTAAAAGGTGGAGAGGATTGTAGCCTTTAAAGGTTACTAAATGCTGGTAAGTCCTCAGACAGCAGCTTCACTCTTTCTGCGACTATGGCTCTTAAATTGGTCCTTGTTCAAAGGTCTAAACTGGCGTGCGGGACCATAAGGGCTGACGGATGCCAACTCACTGCGGACAGATATGACACACAAGAGACCAAATCTGAAGGTCACTTTACTAAGTTGCAACCTCTTTGGAAGAGTTATGCTTGTGTCGTCACACACGCTGTCCTACGATCCTGACTTCAGTTCAGTTTATGTTTTGAGACCATGACTAAACGGTCAGGCTGCTTATTTTCAACATGTGCATGTAAAGTAGACTTAAATAGAGCTGTCTGTTATATTATCGGACATAAAAAGGCACAAAAAAGAATTGCATTGAGAGGAGCCAGATGAGGTGGCCCGGGCATCTGGTTAGCATGCCTGGGAACACCTCAGCATCCGCTGGGAAGAGCTAGACGAAGTGTCCGGGGAGAGGGAAGTTTGGGCTTCTCTGCTTAGGTTGCTGCCCCCGCGACCCGACCTCGAATAAGCGGAAAAAAAATGGATGGATGGATGGACATAGTCATGGTCAAGTCCAGCGCGTAAGGCTTTTCTATTCCTGCTGCATTTCCTCGTTGGTGATGGCAAAACAGGACCGAATGTCTGCGACCTTGCGAGTTCCTACTCAAACATCCCTGCACACACGCTACTAAGCAAGATGTGCATCCTCATTCCACTGCTGAAACTACAGTTCCTGAGGAGACCAGGCTTTTTTTCTGTTGTCACTCCAGCTTTGCTCACTGTGGTGTATGCAACCAAGTGATCTGTAGCCTTTACCTGAACTTTGAAATGCACCACACCTGAGGTTGGCAGAAGAACTTATTTTTGCTTGATCAACTTGGACATAGCAGACTGTGAGTACAACGTAAGAAAAGGCTGATATAGCCCCTAAAATATGCAACCTTTTCAAGAGCAAAGGCTTTCCTTTTGAAAAAACCTTGTGCCTTAACACATTGTGATATCACACGTGTACTTACAGCTTCCCTGCCACAGTTGGAACCATTACTGTGTCACATCCCCACAAAGAAAGCATTTTGTGTGTCCTTAAACACAACCTAGCCTCTTGACTTCAACCGATCGAGGAAAAATACTATTTAATAGTCCATTTAAAACGACTGGCAGGTCAGAAAAAACCCGCTTTCAGGTGTGACCGAAGTATTGTAGTCAAACTCAACAATTAAGGTGCACTTACTTTTGTTTTGTTTCTGAAAAGTAAATGTCACTCCTGGCACGACGATCTCTCTCTCTTTTCGGCAGCCTGGATTTTTTAGGGGGCATTTTTCAAATAACATTAGAGAGATGCTGTAGCAATATATTTTATTCCATTCCATTTTTCTCTGCTTATCCGGGCCCCAGTAGGCAAGTCCAGACTTTTCCGGCCTCCGGCCTACAAGACGGTCCCAGACCAGCTGTGAGACATAATCGCTCCATCGTATCCTAGTTATTCCTTGTGGCGTTGTCCTGGCTGGGCGTGCCCGGAACACCTTACTAGGGATGCGTCCGGGAGGCATCCGGATACCCGAGCGACTTCAACTGGCTCTTTTGTCTTAAGGTCAGTACAGCTAACCTGGGAAGGAAATTTGTTTCCGCCGCTTGTATCCGCGATCCCGTTCTTTTGGGCATGACCAAATCTCATAAGCATAGGTGGGTAGGAACATAAATCAAGTGGAAAAGAGAGAGTTTTGCCTTCAGGCTCAGCTCTCCCTTTACCTCAACGGTCCGGTACAACAACCGCATTACTGCTGACGCTGCAACCTTCCGTCACTCGTAAACAAGATCTCGAGACACATGAACTCCTCCACCCGGGTCAAGATTTCACTCCCAACCCGGAGGGTACAATCCACCTGTTTCCGACTGAGAACCATGGCCTCGGATATGGAGGTGCAGAACAGTTTGCCTCAATTTTCCAGTTAGTAATCCAACTTAGTGGCGTTCCTTTTTGCTTGTTCTCCTCTCATCACCAATTTTCCCATTTGAACCCACCAAGGTTCAATAATGCTAAAAAAGGGACAGATTCTTTTATCTTCTCTGCCAATGATGCTGGCTTGCCTATATGCTTGATATGTGGTGAAAACAACATAAAAGGTTGAACAATTTTTTTTCAAAATAAGCACTCAGCACAAGTAGTGATGTATTTCAAAGTACACATGTACAAGTGGTCATCCCTGCAACTGACGGGCTCGAACTGGCAACCACATACGTCTACAGATTGATAGCTAAATTCCAACTTTTATATAAGTTAATATATAAGATGTTGTTTTAAGATAATGTTTCTCTTCTCCAAACTATTTTTCCTTATTAAGTGAGGGGACAAAATGGAACGGAAATACAGTATAGTGTATATTTTAGGGATGAGTGAGTACACCGCTATCTGTATAACTCGGCGTGGGCATTTTTATTGAGATTAAATGATTACATTAATTTAATTATGGAATTGACATGGATTGATCAAGATTTTCTATATTTATTGTTTTTTGAACAGCCTCAAATTCAGAAGAGATTCAAATTGTGTGTGTGATTTGTAAGACTTGATTATTTAATTATTTTTAATGATCGGTGTGAAGTTGGTTATCTATGCAAACATCCAGTGATGGCAAACAGAGAATAATCTGTAACCCTTGTTCACTGTATTTTTGTCAAAAGCCCCCCGTTCAGTACTACGAGCAAAGTTTTCCGACTGACTTTAAATAAACAGCCAAATTAGAAGCAAGCAGCCAAAAAGAAAAAAAAAACAGTGACCAATGCAACACGAGCCGTTGACAGTTTGGTCTTGTCAAATTCATCGTGTACATAACGGAAAAAAGGTTTAAAAGTAACTTTAAGTGGTTCTTCTGCCTGCTCAAATAGTTTATCCAACATTAATGCACCTTGCCCAGCCATGGGGGGCAGCTTCTCCCAGCCTACACTTTGGTTCTGCCGACATCCGTCGACGCAGGCCAGCTCCTCACAAAGCATATCCCTCATTAATGCACCATTCCGGGCCACAGCAGCCCCGCTGTACACTCATGAGTGGTAAGCGCATAAGTGTCATGAATCACTTGTTCCAAAGGCAATCGCTCTATGTGACTGACCAATCACAGAGTTTGAAGAGTGAATACATAAGTAGCTACCCAATGAGGATTTTCCTTCATCACCATTACAAACAACGACAAGCTGTACTTGTTTGATGCTTGTACTTGGCAAAAATGCATTACTCGTAACAGATATTGGTCTAAAATGAGTATGGGGCTCATCCCTAGGGGATATACAGTTAGTGTCTTTAGTCCATTCCAGAAGGCCCAACACTAACTAAAACAGATGTTAATCTAATGACATCTTCCCATCCAAAATAATGTTCCAAAAATGTTTCCACAAAACATGTTTTTACAATTTTAGTTTTCCATGCAGAAAACATGTAGAAATGCATAGAAATAAATGTACGGTAAATGGTGAATTAAAGGGACAATTGAACATTTACGGTTACGTTCATCTTCAGTGAAGACCTGATTTTTGACAATAGTGAAAAAAGGAAGGTGATGGTGGTTGGCACATTGGGTCGTGGAGCAATAACATCTTCAATTCAACAGGTAAAAGTAACCTTAAATGTTTATTCATCCCTTTCATATCATTCATATAGATTTAGAATTGGAAACATCCGATACGTGCCCCATTANAATGTTTCCACAAAACATGTTTTTACAATTTTAGTTTTCCACGCAGAAAACATGTAGAAATGCATAGAAATAAATGTACGGTAAATGATGAATTAAAGGGACAATTGAACATTTACGGTTACTTTCATCTTCAGTGGAGACCTGATTTTTGACAATAGTGAAAAAAGGAAGGTGATGGTGGTTGGCACATTGGGTCGTGGAGCAATAACATCTTCAATTCAACAGGTAAAAGTAACCTTAAATGTTTATTTATCCCTTTCATATCATTCATATAGATTTAGAATTGGAAACATCAGATACTTGCCCCATTAGAAGATGCAAAATTCAACATGTTCATGCTAAAACAATAACATGTAACACCTTCTTTTCTCATTTGCCGTTGTTAACAAATAAATATGACTATAAAATAATATAATTGCTAAAAAATAAATGAAAAGAAGAAGAGAACATCATGTAATGTTCTATTGCAATTGATTGCACAAGATGTAGCTGCTAAGCTCCCTGAGGATGTAGCTATTACCCACTGGGGAGCACAAGTAATTACAGCGTGCCTTCGTCCCCATTTGCAGACAATAATAAGACTAAAAGCCTGGCAACGCGGGCATAAGTAAATAAACATTCCCTATGTGTGTTTAGCGTTTGTGTTTTACTTTGGATTTTTTTGGTCTCCAGTCATAATGGAATGGAATAATTATATTTGACCATTCAGATTATCCCATTGCACATGAAGCTGTGAGGTGTGTGTAAGCAAAGGTGGTACATAGCTAGAGAGGACAGCAGAGATGCATATAGAAGGCTTTTTAATGTATTGTGTCTTGCTAACTATTCCTACCAGCTTCATCGTGGTAAAGGTGCATGCATGTATAGACACTCTTTGCTATCACCGGTCCTTCAGCATCAGTTTCAAAGTCTCATTCAAAGTGGGTCTTTTTCACAAATGTTCAAATGGGCCCCATGGAAAATAGAGATCCTCAACCCAAGTCCAATGTACCAAACATCAGCAGTGCTTCCTCGCAGTTACAGCTTGGAACCAAACCTTTGATGCGTTTTGCACAATGTGAGCACTGTTGATTGGGGTCCGCTTTTAGAGCTGACCCGCTCACGTCAAGAAAAAGTGTGTGCATCAGTGCATTCACGAGCTGTCTCTATTATGTGTATATTTTAATCAGAGGTCCTTTAAGAAACTGGGTGTCAATACTGGGAGTTATGATGATAGGAGTGTATTCCAGCCCTTTTGATGAGGAGTTTTTGGTAATACGGTCATACCTCACCTCTTTGCGGTTTGAATTTTGCAGCTTCACTCTATCAGTTTTTCAAAAATAAACTCATTAATAAATCACACTCTGCTGAAGTTGAACACACCCATTATTAGTCAAATGTATGCATATCGAAGCAATAAAACAACGTTTGCATAAATGAAGCCTTTACAAGCATAAAAACAGTTCAAGCCCTAATCCCCACTTGCTTTACTTCCAAAAACGTGGGTACAATTTGGGGATCTGTACGTGGCGAGTACCGCTTCAGTGTGGATTTGAGAGCACGCAGACAGGTCGTAGGCCGTGCATTAGGAACTGTTCGGGCTGTTTCAGGTTATGCATTCACCTTTTACAGCCAAGAGCGCACAACGACTCCATGTGCTCGCATGTGATGCATCGTCCATGCTTACTCAGCACTTCCCCAGTTCAGCCGTCCAATGAGCACACAAACTCACATGGACTGTACCGAGTAAGCACATGCTCTGCACTTACAACGCACTTTGTGTGCACTGATTGCTGCAGCTTTGACGAATGCCAACGTTTTGTCTACAAGATGCCAAAGACACAGACAAAGAGTGGGTTTCATCTGCTGCTCGAAAGGCAGTAGATATGGCCAGACGTTTAAAAGAAACGGACAGCGTAAGGTGAGATTGCCACAGAGAAAGAGAAGAGTTGGAGGGAAGAAGAGTCAGATGGTGTCTGATGGAGCAGGGTGCTGCTGGATGTACACTGGCACTTGAAGCTGCTCTTGCGGCATCAGAACCCGGAGTCTCTGTGGTGGAATGGGCAGAATCTTGAGGCAGCAGCTGTAGGGACTTCTGGAGAAGACCCGGCATCATAAAACAATCCCTGTTGCAAATACTGTTGTGGCCATGACCCAGACCAAGCTAAAATTTACCTCTGAACCCCCACCCCGCATCACTTCCTGTGCACCCGTCACTCAGCTTTCTTAAAGAACACAATTCTAGCAACACACACGACCGCAAGTCTTATTTATGTCTTAAATGGTTTATTTTATCTTAATAATCTATCTATTATTTTTGATAAAATGAGTGTAAAGTGAC
Source organism: Oostethus manadensis (assembly GCA_024372805.1). Lineage (NCBI taxonomy): Eukaryota > Metazoa > Chordata > Actinopteri > Syngnathiformes > Syngnathidae > Oostethus > Oostethus manadensis. The sequence continues at coordinate 4,655,749 of QODF01000033.1, read as the reverse complement.
TATGGAGTGTTATTTCTTGTCTAGAGGACTCTATGTTGTAAATGTATTTAGAAGGTCGTGAACAGGTTTTCTATGCTGTAGTTATGAAAATGTTCCATTTTTGAATAAGGAATCCTACTGGGTGGAAAGTCACTTGTCATGGTCGGGTCTCAAAACAATACACCACGATAAACAATGCCTTACTGTAACTTGAAACACGTGATGCACTTTTCTGAAGTGCAACATTAAATATGAGTTGCAATAGCAACACATAGAAGAACCCAAAACAATATACTGTATGTTTGGGAGGTCAATGGGCAGTCAATAGCACGGAAGGAAATGTGCTGGGCTGATGACTTGAGCTGAATCAAATAAAGCTTCACTTTTCTCACTAACTGCTAAAATGCATTGCGTTTGTTCCAAATCCTGATTCCATGCTGGCTGCATGTAGGCAACATTTGGCAGACGACCTCAACTCTTGCTGCCAACCCTTTCCCCAACTCCCAAAGCACCCTTAGTGGCGTTTCGCTATCAACAAGAGTGCCTTGTTGTCAGCACTTAGCCCGAGCACCCTTTACTTGCTTATATTATTACCCAGGTGTCACTTGGAGTACGTTGGTAATTGAGCTGGTAAACTGTAGGTTGAGGTGTTTCCCCTTCATTTAGTTAATTGTAGTGTTTTCAGGGAGTGGGTGTTGCTTAGGAGTAGTGGAAGACAAGGATGATAATCCGTGCAAAAATGTTGTCTTCAGAGAAGTAAAAGACATTGGATAAGGATGCAGAGTTTCCATCTTCACACTCACTGCAATACTATACTTGACAAAATATGTTCTTTTAATATCATACTGTAGCACAACCCTCACCCTGATCAGATTAAGCAGTGCAGCAAATTAATATAGAGATGACAAAACTGCATCGTAGGCTATGATATCATGGAAACTGCTTGGTACTCAAGTGCTATGCTCTACCAAGATCATTGCTGCCTCATTTCCTGTATGTGTTTACATAACACATGTAGCAAAATCCACGTAATGTGCTTTCACAATTGTAAGACTCCTACCATCCGTCTTCTATACTGCTTGTCCTCGTTAGGGTCATTAGAGCACTGAGGACGTGCATGTTGGCTCTGCATCGTATCTTGTAAGCCTAAATCCGTATCATTATTTAACTGATAATGTGATGTATGAAGCACTACACTGTTTAAGTCTGGATACTAAAACACTCGTTTCTGATACTGAAGACCGTTACCTCAGCTATCAGTCTATAAACAGTCACAGCTCATATGTCGACGAGCACATATAACAATAAACATATATACAATTTCATTTTTACCACTTTACAATTAAAAGGTACGAGCATACATTTACAGTTAGTGTATTATTGAGCATCCTGTATTACTTTAAAAAAAGGGATTAAGACATTAAAAAAAGGAGTATGTGCTTCATACAGATATACAATGGACTGTGGCCTCTGCAAGCCAACAACAGTGGTTACTGTGAAATCACCCTAGTTAGTATTCCGTTCAGTTTTAACAATGATCATGGACCAAAATACCTTATGACTAAACCCTATCATGGACATTCCTGCCATCTCCAATGTCCTCTAGGTGTATGTCCTGTTGGACAGTGGTTCCCAAACTTTTTTTTAGCAGATTTTGGAGCTAAAAATAATTTCAATATTTGGTTCTACCGACCTCTGTGGACGCACGGCAGCTGCTCACATATTGTATCCGACATTAATGTATCTTGCCCGGTCATGGGGCACGGCTGTTCTCGCTGTAAACTCTGGTTCTCCCGGTCACAATAGCCGTAGGTGCAGTAGGAAGCCAGTACACCAATCTTGCAATCAAAGTGAGTGGGCTGCACAAGCCCCGTATGATGCCCAAACACGTACGTCCCAGTGAGGGAAACATACGACAGCCTTAAACGAAGCCCACCTAGCGTGCACATGTTGCACGGCGCACTCACAATCTAAAAGCTACCGATGGAGGGTGAACGGTAAGCACGTGGCTGTCATGTCATTTACGTATTTTCTTATAGAAAAAAATGTATCCGGTAATTGGACCTTCCGGAATGAATTAATGATGCTAAGCAAGGTTTCACTGTATCAATAATACGTGAGTTGAGGATTATAATGGTGGTTATTACATCTGAAAATATCATAGTAATCAAGGCTACAGTTCATAAATTCCCCCTTGGGGCTGGTTTTGGTACAGGGATGAGAGCAGAGAATGCTTTGGACACTTAGTGCGTTCTTCATTAGATGACATCATAGCTAAATTGCTTTTCTGTCCATGCTTTCACCTTTGATCTTTTTCAACAAAAAAAAAAATTCCTGAACCTAGAAGTGTGCGAGCTGAGAAAATAATGGCACTCCAGAATGAGCAGCGCATTTTGTTTGATTGAGTTCACAACGGTGAAGTGATGATGCTGCCTTCCATTATGTGCTGTCAAATAAGTGGAAGAATAATAATAAGTACCGTTTTTTTTGGGCCACAAGAGCATTATCTTGCACCATTGTTTCAGCACTTACATAACTGCTAAACTGTTTTGGGTATGACTACAATAAAATTCTGCATCCAGTCCAAATATCCAGTATCTCCGCCATCCAAATGCCAGCTCTTAATGGGGGTTTGTCTGAGCACAAATGGCAAGCACTACAGGGCTACAAATGACAAGCTTCACACAGAGAAGCACACTGAGAGTCTGTGGGTCACCGACAGAAACAGCAAATGACACGACACAGAGGCCTTCTCAACAAGGGAACGACAAGAGCGGAGGGGCAGAGGGCCATAGCAGAATGCTTTGCTGCATCGCGGGTGATTGACGGCACCCGCGACTTACATCAGCGGCGCTGAAGGGCATTTGTCCAGAGAGGAGGAATGTGTTGGGAATGAGGTATCAAATGCTTGCATGGAGAAAAGAAAAGAAAGCAAGAGATTCATCAAGCCTTAATTTGCCCAACTGATGAAAAATACATACTTACATGGTAGTACATCAAATGTTTATATTTACACAGTTGCTTACTTGGTCGGACTTTCTCTCCACACTCCAAGCCTTTTCATGTCCTTTGCTGTTCCTTTGCCTCTTATTTGTATGCATTTGAATTCATGCTGTTTCTCTCCAAGACCCACCTTCCTCTGCCAAATACGCATTTACTTGGTTCAGACACAACAATCAGCAGAGCTCCATTTGCTGACAACACCGGCTTGCATACTGCCCGGCATGAGGAAGGAACTCGTCGGAAAAAAGTTACAGTTGGCAATTATGGCTGGCGAGACAAGCTTATCATTACTAATGGCTAAACTTCGACGTTATTGACCACCAATGGAATGATCAGAAAAACGGCTTCTGTAGCTTCGAATGCAGAGCATGAATGACAAGGGGAAGGTGAGCTCCGTGAATATCGAAACGAGAAAACGAATAAACAGCATGACGACATGAAATACTTAACAAAACACTTAGTAGGGTAATTTCCGACTACCGTTTCCAGTTCCATTGGGAACACAGATTGACTGGTACATTGAGAGCTTTGCCTTCAAGCTCACCTCTCTCAGCTACTTTCTCAGGGAGGATAAGGAACTATTACTACTAGTCACCAGCAGGGATGCTCTCCAGGACCCCTCTGATGGCCTCCAAGAAGGCTGGGTAATCTGAGCTGCCGTTTGGCGCATATTCATAAACAACGGTCAGTATTATTTCCCCAACCTGAAGATGTTGGAAAATTCCCCTTTCATTCAATGGGGATGACTGCAACACATAAGCACCAAGCTGGGGACTATTGACAACCTTACACCAGCTTTCTGCCTCTCCTTTGCAGCAACTCCAGAACAAAACAAGGTCCAGCTCTTCTCGAACCCATACTGCCTTGTCGGAATGTCTCAATACTTAATGCACCGGACCCTTATGCTTGCGTGGTAGATCTGTGGCTATTTGGGCCCCATGAGTGAAGGGCCACCCACCAGACCTCAACTATGAACCCCTAAACTGGGTCTGGCTCCAATACGTTTGGGCAAGGATTGATTGATTCAAATAATAATATCTCCATACTAAGTCACTATTTTAGTATGACCACTGCGAAGCACCATCGAGATGATGTAGATTGCTTCTGTGCATGCTCGTGCCTGTATGTACTTGCACGGGGGGGTGGGAGGTTGCCCCTTGGGCAACTTGCGATGATTTCACACTGAGCCATTGCTTTCGTGGCTGTGATGTATTAAACGCCATTTTTTTTCCTCTTTTCCCCCACACATGCACACTCAAGCACGCACTCATACAGATGATCTCACACAGAGCAAGTGTCTCGTCCATCTCATCTTGACACCCATGAACAGTGGTGTTTTCTTTAGGTGCCGATGCCCCAGGGTATAATTTTTCACAGACTGATGTTGTTCGCTCTGCTTGATGTTCTCCTCAATCACTACTTCATCAACTTCTTTCTCACTCTCTAGTTGTCCATCAGCTTTTAGCTCTCCGTTTTTTGCATTTGTTCTGTTTTACCCTTGACCAAATCCAGTGCCCTCAGTTCATACACAATAATACCTGAAATTTAAATGTTTCATTAACCAAGACAAGTAGAGTGCATCTGTCCAAGGGACATCAAATCAATTAGTTTGCAGAAGGCAGCAAAATCATCAATGCATTTTTTACCCAACACACTTGTTTTTGATTTCCAGAGAAAGTATAACAAAAATTTTGACTGAAAATAACTATTAGGCGTACATACAGTGCATGTACGCCTTTCTATCTTTCAAAAACATTCAGTACTCAATTCATTCACTCATTTTCTATGCCGCTCATCCTCATTAGGGTCGCGGGTATGCTGGAGCCTATCCCAGCTGACTCTGGGCGGGAGGCGGGGTACACCCTGGACTAGTCGCCAGTCAATCGCAGGGCACATATAGACAAACAAAGACATACAACCATTCACACCTATGGACAATTTAGAGTCGCCAATTAACCTAACGTGCATGTTTTTGGAATGTGGGAGGAAAGCGGAGCACCCGGAGAAAACCCACGCACGCACGGGGAGAACATGCAAACTCCACACAGAGATGCCCAACGGAGATTCGAACCCAGAACCTCCTGACTGTGAGGCCAACATGCTACCCATTCATCCACCCTGCGGCACCAGTGCTCAATATGAGGGCTAATCACAACTGTCACGCCATCATCCAAGTAGCATAATGGACAGTAGACACCTTGGCACTGCGCCATACTTGCATTTAAAGAGAGGGGGACTCCAACACGTGAAGTGAGCGTCTGGCCCTGACAGCTGAATCTGAAGCCTGAGACTTGCACCCAGAGTAGGGCCATGCCTGGGGAAATGAAAGTGAGCACCTGATCTCCACCTACCAGCCGGCACACGGACTGTCCTGCACGGTGGTTTTGTGGGTGTTCAATGTCCCAAAAGCTACAGTCCCCCACAGTGTACACGGGGTAGCACAAAACATTTGACAAAAGCTAAACACAGCTATCTCCTTTTTACCAGGTGATAAGCTTCAATCAGTTGGGGAAGGAATTCGTAAACATTATAGGAGCCACAATAGCATCAAACCTGATAAGAGTGGATTACCTTAATTACAAAGATTTGTGGCCAACATGTGACACAACTGGAAAAGTCTTTGGCATTTACGTTGGGTACACAGGATCTTTAGAACATTAAAATTATAGTTTTGTGATTTTCATTGTTTTTTTTAGGTGAGGAATAATAATTCCAAATAATGATCTCACTGTCAAAGCGTGGGACTATGACCCAAGTTTATGGATTGTTTACAATGAAAACACAACACAATGAAATTGTAATATTTCAGAATAATTCCTACCAAGATTATATTGTGTATTAGTGGGATGCATAAGTAAGAATGATTTTGATCCAAATCGTATCTTACAATTGGAGGATTTAAATCGAGTGAGGAAAGAGGCCATGTCATATTTGGCACACCTGAGGCCTTTGCTCGCTGGCCAAGTGGTGGATCACTTTGATGGATGGAGCACTGTCTGGCACAAAGGTCATGGCCTTACTGATTGCTGTAGCATTTTTCCTGAACTGGTGCTTGTTAAATATATTTTCCAAAAACTGGTAGTAAATTTGGGAATATTTTCAATCCAACTCCCACCCTGTCGCTCATATGGGTGGTCAGGTCTCAGGAGTTTTGCTATTCCAATGTGAAGGAAATATATTTTAATTTTTTTTTACTTCATATGTAATTAGATGTTTTTGTTATCCCACATTGCCCCTGAAAATATGAAGTTGCCTACAATTTATGCACACCTTACACAACACACACTACAGCATTAAATGCCTGAAAATTGTTTATAAAATACGTTGGTATTGTATAATGTGATGTAGATGGAAATATAATTAAGACAATTTAATTGAGCATACAGTAATTGAGCATACATATAAAAACTGCCAATGTTAGATGTGACCAGTAGTAAGTAAGTATCATGCTTAGTTCATTCTTCACAGCTAATCAGCTGAGAACTCTGAGTTGTTTGCAAGTTACATGCGTTTTCTTTCTTTGTCTGTAACAATATGTCTGCCGACTGAGTTCTTAAAGATAGTCCCTTTGGCTCACCAGGCTAAATCCCTACTCCACCAGAGCCATCTTTCCATTTCGACACCAGCCCTCCTAAATGGTCAGAAACACACCAGGTGATAAAACGAGCGAGAGGTGCCTCAGCAGCTGGACCAAATGGGAGTGCCGTACAAGGTCTAAAGGAACTGTCCTACGGTTCTGAAACTTTAGTGGAAGCTGATGAGCAGGGCTTGGAAAACTCAGTCTATTCCACAAGTATGGTGCATTTTTTTCACCATCTTCATCCCCAAAGAGAAGGTCTCCTGTAACATCAGCCAATTCAAAAGCATTGCACTCTTGAATGTGAAAGGTAAAATCTTTTTCTCTGTTATGGCAAAGCGGAAGACCAGCTACCTCCTGGCAAACAGATATATCGATACTAGCTGCCAGAAGGCAGGGGTTCCAGGTTTCCCAGGTTGCGTAGAGCACTGCTTGATGATCTGGGAGCAGATCCAGACAGCCAAGCGTAGTAAGTCAGACCTCCACGTGGTCTGGCTGGACCTTGCAAAGGCTTATGGGTCTGCCCCGCACCAGCTTATCAGGTTTGCCCCCAAGTTTTTCCATATACCCCTGTGCATCCAGAGCCTCATAACCAACTATTTTAACAACCTCCAAGTCTGCTACTCATCCTCTAACTCCACAACAAGTTGGCATCGGTTGGCGAAAGGCATAGCAATGGGTTGCTCTATCTCTCCTATAATCTTTACTGAAGCTTTTGAGGTCATCTTAACTGGCGCAAGGCAAATGGTCAGAGGACTAAAGGCCCCGTCAGGTCAATAGCTACAAGCACTTCGAAGCTATATGGACGACATCACCACCCTTCTTCAGACTGCAGCATGTACCAACAGGCTGCTAAAACAGCTTGAAGAGTTGCTGACATGGGCACGGATGAAGATAAAGCCATCCAAGTCTCGGAGCCTATCGATCCGAAAAGGGACCAGAAAGTACTACATTATCTTTTCAGTGTGCGGTAAAGATATCCCACGCCTAGTTGATCAACTAGTAAAAAGCCTAGGAAGACTCTATACAGCAGACCTCTCAGAAAAAAGATGGCTACCTCCATAGCCACCCAACTGGCAGAAGGGTTAAAAAAGATAGACTGATGTCCCCTTCCAGGCAAGTTCAAAGTCTGGTGTTACCAGTTTACCCTTTTCCATCGCCTGATGTGGCCCCTCAAACTATGTGACATCACATTACCAGCAGTCCTGAGGTTGGAGTCGAAAGCAAACAGCCAGAGTCCAGGTTCGCACAGGAAAGAAATGGGATGCATCACAGGCAGTGCAGCAAGCTGTGACACGGCTGAAACACCAAGAGATTGTGGGGCCGGTGCAGCACGGTAAGGCAGGACTTGGATCTGGAGAAAAAAGGAAATCATGGTGATCTCAGAAGTCAGGAGGCAGGAAGACAAGGGATATAAAATCAAAGCTGTGAGTCAATCTCAGCAGGGTAGGTGGACAAATTGGGAGGCAATCATTGACAAGACCATCAAATGGGCTGATCTGTGGAAACTACCCCAGGCGAGGTTGAGCTTTCTGATTAGGTCCACATACGATACTCTCCCAAGCCCCCAAAACCTACACCAATGGTTCGAAAAAGAAGTACCCTTCCACCTTTGCGGTCACCCGAGTCCCAGCCTGCAGCACATCTTCTCCAGCTGTAAGACCGCATTCACCCAGGGCCGATATGGATGGTGCAGAAGTCATCGAAGCCCGCAGGCTTGAAGAAAATAATGCCATTCCAGTAACAACACACAAGTTCAACCAGTTTGTCAAGCAAGGGGGAGTAGCCTTAAGCAGCTCAGTAAAGGAGAGGGCTCTGCTTTCTGCTGGAGGTGAATGGGCCCTCAGAGTCGACCTAAATCGCTAAATCGACAGCTGAAGTTTCCCACCGAGATTACAACAACTCCACTTTGACCAGACATCGTGCTCTGGTCCACTGCCACAAAGACCGTCATCATGGCTGAACTGACAGTCCCATGGGAAGAGGGGGTAGAAGCTGCCTTTGAGAGGAAAAGGGAGAAATACACAGAGCTGTCTGCTGCATGCGCACAATCTGGTTGGAGATCTTATATCTTCCCAGTGGAAGTAGGCTGTAGAGGCTACACTGGAACCTCCACCCAGCGGTTGCTAAAGACCTTGGGCATCAGAGGCTGTATGTTAAATAAGGCCCTAAAAGATATAGCGGAAGAAGCAGAACAGGGGAGTTTTGGGCTGTGCTCCGGCGAAATGACAAGGCTTGGGGGATGGAAGGGTCCTAGTGCTGGCCGCAGGGAGTGGTTGGGAGACGTCCCTGCCACTGCTCCACCACCTGGAGTTGTCCTGAAATTAAAGGAGCGAAACGTCTGTGTCGGCTGATGACCCTGCGGCCAGCACAACGGCACTGGCACAAGTGCGTCAGGCGGAGATGCTTCGCAGGTAGTTCTACCTGTGCTTACAACTGTATTCTTGTTATTGTCTTCAAATGCAAAGTGGCTTTCTGGGGCACTTCATCTAGCAAAGCCAAGTGTCTTTGCGGAAGTCAATAGAATGCCGGACCAACTGCCAGCTGGCCAATTTGTGGATTCTGACTTTTGTTTGTGTTTCTATTACATATATTATGTATCCTACTTTCAAGATCTGCTAACCATTGATAGGATTGGCTATTTGATATGTTTGCATTCCTTGTGTCACGCTCCAGGTAATGGTAATGGTAAGGGTAATGGTTGAATTTTATTTGAACATGCATGTAAATGACATTGGAATACATCACTTAATACACTTGACAGTTCCACATGCCTAAAAGGAGTAGGAAGAAGCAAAGCTTATTAAATTCTACCCCCCATAGACTCTCCCCTACTTCAATACATTTCCTGCACTTACTAAGTTTGTATGCATAAGAAAGGTCATGTGACAGTGTGTCAAATAGTAGTCCTGGTCATGGTAAGTAAATTATATTGCCGTCCTGATGAATGATATTCATAATAAATAATAATAATAGTGATAATAGTAACGAGTGGTATATAACAATTGTAATAAAACATTGTTGTAGTACAGACAAGGTTCTCACTAGGATGAAAGGTTGCTAGTACAAGTACAAGGTGATAGTAACAAGCATAGCAGGGACAGTCAACAGACAGAACATTTACTCTCCAAGGAATGAAGTAATATGGCCTTGGATGTACACAAGTCTTCTTCCTTGTATTTTGTAAACGTCAACTGTTTGTATTGTTTCTTGAAGTCGCTCATTGTAGAGCATTTTTTTACTTCTTTACTTCATCCATTCCACAGTTTGATTCCACATACCCAAGGACTAAACGTTGGTTGTGTTGTTCTTGCATATTTGTGTTTTAAGTTTAGTTTATTCCTTATATCATATTTCTCCTCTCTTGTTGGGAAAACATGTATAACATTCTTTGGTAACTGGTTGTTGTTTTATGCATCATTTTAGCCATTTGGGGGCCGCACGGTGGCTGAGTGGTTAGCACATTGGCCACACAGTCAGGAGATCTGGAAGACCTGGGTTCAAATCTCCGTTGGACATCTCTGTGTGGAGTTTGCATGTTCTCCCCGTGCGTGTGTGGGTTTTCTCCGGGTACTCCGCTTTCCTCCCACATTCCAAAAAAATGCATGTTAGGTTAATTGGTGACTCTAAATTGTCCATTTGAGTATGAATGTGAGTGTGACTGAATGTTTGTCTATATGTGCCCTGGGATTGACTGGCGACCAGTCCAGGGTGTACCCCGCCTTTCGCCCAAAGTCTGCTGGGATAGGCTCCAGCATCCCCGTGACCCTAATGAGGATAAGCGGTATAGAAAATAAATGAATGAATTTTAGCCATTTGAAGGTTTACCAGATCAGCAAATTTTAATAATTGTGATTTTTGATCAGTGGATTTGTATGCTCTCTGTACGCCGCGTTATGGATTATCCTAATTGATCTTTTTTGCAGTACATCAAGCAAGTGAAGTGTACTTTTG
>QODF01000033.1:4449756-4642730 GCA_024372805.1 Oostethus manadensis | reverse complement strand
TTCTTGTTTTCCTGATGTACTCAACTCATGGCTGTAGTCGTCCTCCCCCTCCACATTTGGCAACAAGACTGATGCTTGTGGTTTTGAGTCCATGTATCCAGGGCCACATCCTTTACAATTGTAAAAGATGCTTTCTCTGTTTTGTTTTTTTTTTTGTTTGGCATTGTTGCTAGGCAACTGCTCTAAACTTCCGTAACTAGCCGGTTAGCTTGGCTTCCTAGAAGCTTTCAGGAAATGTAACTCGTTTATTTCAAGGAATCTGCACCTCTCGCCAATCCAAGTTAAGGTTGAGGGAATCAGCAACCAGTTGCGGTCTTTTGTTCATGAAATGCATTCCGAAAAGCACCAAAATAGTTGTAGTTTATAATATCCTCAGCAGAGTTCTTCCCTTGTACATCCTCCCCAGTCAACAAAGAGAAAGAAAAAAAAAGTTGTCGGATCATTGTTACCTTCATGACTGTTTGTTTGGTGTTTCCTTTTTTTGCTCGATTCTTTGCTGCCGCTGCTTAGCAGCATTCTTTATTAAAGATAAACCTCTACCTGACCTGTTTGGCGTCCTGCTCTCCGCATCCTCGGGGTCAACAACACCATGCCAAGAAAGTACCGTGACACCTTGCATGAGAAAAATATCATTCATATTTGTGCAAAATGTTTGTACAAAAACTACAGTCAGTCTGATAGCTAAGTGCATTGTCAGTCTACTACTGTGGTTTTTCATCAAAGTCCTTCTTGACACACACACACACACACACACACACACACATTACATTCAGAATTGCACAACCTTTACATATGACTAATGGAAATATACTGGGAGACCCAAAATAGATGCGTTTTCTCCCAAGCTTAACTCTCAACTTTACACAAACGTAACTTTCATGTGTCAAAAAATGTAACAATCATCTAAAAGAGGACGGTATTACCTGTTACTGCTGTTGACCGTACGTGCATTGTCAACAAACTGCAAGGATAATGCACCAGCCACTTGGATGTGTGCCGGTAGAGTAAGTTATAAGTTACATGACTGTCCAGGAAGCAAAGGGAATGAAAGCAGAGAAGCCGAGAAATGAAATAGAATCTTTGGCATAATGGCTCAGAGACGAGCAATATTTGACTGTTGCAGGACTAATCCACTGCCTCTATTCCCTCCTAGGTGATAGGTGAAGGTGATAATGGCTCTGCAGCCACATGACTAATGCAACTGGAATTGACATCCTGATATTGTGTTGCATTGCCAAAAAAACTGACGTTGAACTTGTACGGCCAGGTTTTTAATTGTGAACTGGAACAGTCTGAGGTCTCATAATATATATCATATCATAATATCTCATAAAACAAGGTTGTTTTTCCACGATTTGGCCTATCATCCACCCGAGCCCGCGGATTTACAGCACTAAAAACGAAGGTTTTCAAAACCTCCGGCCAAAAAGCTTTTTGCCTGCTTGTTTTAGCAAGCTCAAATAATGCTTCGCGTTGAAAAGCAAAAGCGAAGAAGCACTTTGAGGTCGGCTTGCCGCCATGTTTTATGTTTTGCGGAAGTGACGGGAGGAGAGAGGATGATTCTGATTGGACAGAATTTTAGCAACTATTGCCGCCTACGGGTTTGGCGTGCTTATGACTTTGGTTCCCAATGCATTCATGCAGTTATGTGAGTATGCTTTTTTTTTTTAATCCAAAGTGGTGTGGGACACCATTTTTGTCATAAACGGAGAGGGAAAAATATGCGGTTTTACAAATACCCTGCTACGTGACTGAAATGCTTCACATGTACATTGAACGCTTCCCTGTAATATTCAGGGCGTGCCAAAAGTAAGGTGACTGTTACTTTATTATCTGTTTCACCTTAACAATCACGTTTTAGATATAAATTGTAGAAAATAATAATAAACCTTTATTCTGATAAATTTCAGTGAATGCACAGATAGATAAATACATACTATCTATGCATTCACTGAAATTGGAAATTGTGTCGTACTGTGTGTCCGATATACAGTAGATACTGTATGTCTAAGTAATAATTGTAACTTTACTTTTGGGCCATCTGAGATTTGTTTTGGCACCGGGGGCAAATGTGTGTTTTTGACAATATCTGTGTGCACATGTGCTGAGAGGACATTCATTACCAACTGTTGTGCAGTGAATGAATGATTCAGGATTCGGGTGGATTGTCCATTTTGGGCTCTGAGACGGCCTATTTTCTGTGAGCTCAGTTCAAACATGAGTGGTTATGTTTGGTCAGAAACCTTGGCCCTTGTCTCACAGTGGCGTTTCACGTTGCCACTTTTTACGTCTTCCACACCCTCTCTGAGACTGGGAGGCAAACCGGTTTTGTGATCCCAATGGGAAAAATGAACATAAATGAATCTGTCCATTTTGAGTTGAAAATTGCGCTGTCCACTTTTCTCTTCTTTGGAAGTGCAAAGTGTATTTATTTTTCTGTTCGTCTCTTCTTTGTTTTTCCTTCTTTCCATCACGCCGAAGATTCTCACATTTTGCAAATGTTTCAAACAGCAGTGGATGTTTCAAGAAGCCATGGTGTTGCGATAATCCTGCTTGAAATGCGCATTGAGTTTGATCATGTTAAACTTCCCCCGTTCGGTGTCACCACGAGAAACTTGTCATGACCAGGTTTGTACTCACCTGCAATGTCTTTTTTGGACTTTACCAAAAATTATTGCCACATGGCTGACATTACTCCTACTCCTTGCTAAACATACTAACACACATTGTTGTGAGAATGTGGTTAGTTAGTGAGTGCTGCTGCTGGATTGAACTGCTGGACTTGGTGGATTTTGGAATGGACTGCTTGTTTCAGCATACCAACATCAGGGATTTTAGATTCAGGACAGTGTTACCCGATACAGTTTTTGTGCTGATACAGGACCAATATCAGATATCAATATTGGGTCGGGACATACTTTGCATGATGATGATGGCTTAACTTGCACGCAATTGGTCAGTTGATTTCCTGATCTGATAAACCAGCACTATAAAGTCTAAAACAGTCCAAATAGAAGGACTCTGTCAAAACTTCAAATGCTTAAATAATTTATTGACCACAGGTTCAGGTCTATATAATCTTTATAATTAATCATGTTGGACTATGATCCAGCCTATACACCAACCAACCAAAACATTATTTATACTCTACCAACACAATCTAATGAGTGGTATAAAAAATGGACACATGCATGGTATGTTTGAATTCTTAGCACAATGGCACTATGACAACACATATGACACATAATTGCAAGCCTGACTATGCATTCACTTGATTTTAGAAAAAATATTGGAAATATACAGAAAATATATGCAGCTGCATTGACATTTGAAAATGAGCAGGAACTGATTTGACTCATGACAGCAATTGCTGTGCTCTCCCTTCACTGGCCTGCTCTTGCAATTCCTGAAATCAATACCTAACTTTGTACCACACACACAAACGCACACATATATCCATCTTTTGTACCTTGTCTGACATGAATCCTCATTTTTGCCCATAGCCCTTGTCCATGTGTCATTGATGGAACACACACTGCCCCCCACTCAGCCACACTTTCAGAGCCTCGCGAGTAATCTGAGCTGATCCTTGGTGACCAATAAAGAGAACCCAGAGACTGACAGGTTACTTGGAACCTCTGATTTATTGAGTAAGGTCCAGAGCCTCTCCCCTTCTTCCGTAATTACTATTTTTTACTCAATTGGATTTTTTTAAGGTCTTAGTTGACACATTCGTGAAGGTCAAGAACAGTACCTCGCCATTGGCAGATCGGGGTGTGGTCCCCCTTTTCAAGAAGAGTGACTCTAGGGTGTGTTCCAGTTATAGGTAGATCACAAGTCTCAAAATCAGTTCATCCTGGTAACCAAACACTGGACACTGGAAAGGTGCGTGGGAGTTTGTCAAACTGGTCTACTTGTGCTTTGTGGGTTTGGAAAAGGCATTCAACTGTGTCCTGTGGGGTTTCTCTAGGAGTACAGAATTGATGGCACACTACTACGTGCCATTCAGTCCTTGTACAACAGGAGCAGGGGCCTGGTTTGCATTGCCAGAAGTAAGTCAAGCCTGTTCCCTGTGACTGATGGCCTCTGGCTTGGCTGCCCTCTGTCACCGATTCTGTTAATATTTTTTTATGGACAGAATATCTAGGCTCAGCCAAGGTGGTGTCAAGGGGGGGTCCAGATAAGATGTTTTAGGATTTCGTCTCTACTATTCGCAGATGACAGCTTCCTGATGGGCTCATCAGGCTGTGATTTTTAATGTGTACTGAGGTGGTTTGCAGCGGACTGTGGGGGTTTTGGAATGAGACTTCCAAATCTGAAGCCATGGTTTGCAGTTGGAAAAGGGTGGATTGCACCCCATGGGTTGGGAGTGAGGTATTGCCCTCAGGTGGAGTAGTTCAGCACCTACTTTTTCAAGAGTGAGGGAAGTTTTGAATGTGAGATTGACAGGTGGATCAGTGCAAGGTCTCCACTAATGAAGTTGCTGTACCCAACCGTCGTGGTGAAAAGAGAGCTGAGCCGAAAGGCACAGCGCTCAACAGAACCGCATAAGCGCAAGAAACTGGATAGATGGATATTTTTAGATTTTCAAGAACCTTGGGTTTTTTGCAGTTTGAATTTCCGGTCTTCACTCTATCGTCTTTTTTCAAAAATATAATTAACAAATCAAGCTGTTTTGTGGTTGAATACAGCCTATTGCTAGTCAAATATATGTACATTACAACTAATGTTTCATATATATTTGCCTAACCTAAGCATTTTCAATCATAAGAATGGCTAAATGAGGTAAAATGCAAATATAAGGCATTCAAAAAACACATTCAAAGACACTGACAGAGTATTCCACACTAATCACTTGGCGTCAGGAGTGTTGCTGTCGTGTTCGGTGACACACACAATCACCAGACTTCATCGCCGGAACAACAGACTTTTAGTGCAGGTTTAAACTCTCACAAGAGTTACAGTAATCCCTAAAAAAAAAGGCACAATATACACACCGGCTACTGTTGTGGTAGTAACCCATTGCGAGCTGAAACTCAACTCTGAACTCCATTAGGTCACTTCCTGTTCGCCACTCACTCTTCTCCCCTGGGGGAACACATTTGTAGGAACGCACAGTGTGACAAGTCTTAAATGCTGTATTTTCTGTTATGAGATCAAAAGATACTTTATTAATGTCCAAGATTTCTCACATTTCCAGTAGCTCTGAAAAAAAAATCGTAATCATAAAAAACATAATCACCAAAGTAAGGCAAAGCAGGCAAAACTATATTGGGTAATACTACTGTACGAGTGACTATAGGGGTGTTATTCAATGTTTAGAGGGCTCTAGTAATGTTAAAACCTGTATTTAGAAAATCATGAAACAGGTCGTCTTTGCTACCACTAGGAAAACATCCAGTTTATAAAAAAGGAAGCGTAATCAGCGGCAATTCACTTATCAAGGTTGGGTCTGGGACTGCGATAAACAAGGGATTGTATACACTGAGATGAAATGTGAGACTTTCAATGAAATAGTGTAAGACAAGGTTAAAGATGGATGATAGGAAAGTACCATTGAGGGAAGTTCAGGGACGTTTCCATCAAACACATTTCCGCCGCTGTAAATGTAGATGAATTAGATGATGAATTATTCCCCCTTTTTGGCACACTTCTGTCGGGGTGTCAGCTGCAGAGGCGCCAAATGAGTGGAGCTCGATGGGAAGGAGATAAAAGGTGCCTTTTTTCAAACAAAGCTTTTTTTCTTGTAGTCGGCAGCCACAAGCCAAAAGAGAACATAAAACGGAGGATGTCCTCCATCGTTGTCCTTTGTTTACTGTGTCACATGAATCCTCCTTCATTGTGGAGTTACAATGCCTTGCGCTTCTGTGATGTCACACCATTTACAGTATGTCCTTAACACATGACTATCCAGCCTGTATATCCACAAAGAAGTCAATGCACCTATTCGCCGAAATGTAGTTATAATATGACACATCATTCTCATGGGGTGGAAAACAAAACATTACTTCTGCAGCTTTCAAGCAAAGGAAGAGGCAAAGCTTTGATCACAGCCCGAGTAGATAAGAACCCCCCTGAAGAGGCAGGCTATTGAAAAGACGTTTAAAAAATAATATTTTTGTCTGGTTTGACTGTCATCAAATTTAGCAGAAGTAGACATATATCCCAATATTTAAATAAAATATAGTGAAAAAGAGTTACATGTCTAAACTTCATAAATACTGTAATGTGTATCAAAGCAGAACAAAAGACTGTATCTAAAAATGTGTCATTCCCTCAATTTATTCCCAAACGGCAGAATAAAATGTGGGGCTTTGACACATGTTAAGGCACATAGCTTCGAGCACAGATGTACCAAGGCACTCCTCAGTTCAGTGAAGTCAATAAAAATCACATAGAACAACAAAAAGAACAATTTGAAGCCTAAAAACAAAACAAAAAAATGTTTTCCCAATGAAACATGTCACTTCTCAACTGTTTCCACTCGAGAAAAATATCATGAGTTAGAGTCCGTGTGTTTACATGCACTAAATTTGTTGCAGTCCCCAAACAAAAATCACTTCCATTTTCACGTGTATGTCCCAGTTGACATGCACAGTCTCTAGTTAGACGTTAGACCAAACGCTTACGTAAATAAAGGCATTTTTTGTTAGTAACGTTTTAATGTGTGTTTCATCGACATCTGCTTGTAGTTATGGTCTTCCTCAGAGGCATAATAAAATGGCGTGCTCAGACTGTTTAAAAACAAACTTTCTGCTAAGCAGGGAATTGTTTCAAGTGCTGGGTCCCCCGTCATGTGCACCTCTTTCCAGTTTAGTCCTTTTTGCTTGTTGAAAGAGGCGCCACGGCACAGAGTGCATAAACCTGCAGGTCTCACAATCTTGCACAATCACAATTGCACAATCTTGTGTTCATCCGACCTTTAAGAAGTGGCATGCCTTTTCAAAAGCTCAATTGGAGCCATTTGATGTAACAACTTCTTTTTTTAGTGCATGACTGATGCCTTTAGTTTGAATTGTGTTAAGGATCCAGACGCTCTCAGTAGCTCACCATGCAGTAAGACAGTGAAGCAGACAGCAAGTAATTGCAGGTTTTCTTTACTTTGTACAATCAATGCAGGTATCACCTCAGGAAGACATACTGGGAAGAAAAAACAGCCAGCAGCTCCCACAGCTTTACCCTGCTTCTTTCTTCAGCCCAAAGTATCTTAATACAGAGGGCAAAGAGACTCTGGCTCTATTTCTGTAGAACTCATAACCCAGTCATCATCACTGCACACATGCTCTACGGATTCGCAACCCAACAAACGCTGAGCGAGCTCAAAGCTCACCAACCAATTTTGGGAAAATTCAAACCCCGAGACCTTCAATGGGCAAATAAAATGTGTGTGTGTTTTTGACATTATTAGATGGAAGGATTACGTCTCACAGCTGGCCTGGGAGCGCCTTGGTGTCCTCCCAGTGGAACTGGAAGAGGTGGCCGGGGACCGGAAAGTCTAGACTTCCTTATTGAGACTGCTGCCCTCCAGACCCGGACTCGGATAAGCGGTCGAAAATCGAATGGGACATTATTTGAGCCCTGTAGACATTAAACAACACTCATTTACGCTTGTTTTACCCAATATAGTAGACATAATCAGAGTAAACAAGCCATTTATGATGTAAATACAACCCTGGTTTGTGTGTGTCACAGTAAATGTATTCCCTAGCAGACCTTCATGGCAGGCGGACAGATTTGCAGAGAACAGGAAGCGACGTTGGCGGGTTAGAGTTGACTTTTATTGTGGGTTATGCTCCCAACAGTAACTTATGTAATTATTATGATTTTTATGTTATTTTGCGTGATGATTTAAACTTTTTCTGGCCGACCCCTAGAGGCCAATACCGAATAGAGTAATAGAATCACAATTACAATGGTTCTTCTGCCTTGGATTTGGATTTTAGTATTTGAAAAAGCTTAATTTCGGCCAAGAGTAAGTATAACTTGCTTAAACATGCATACATTTATTGAAATAATCATACGCTGTATTCATCCACAAAACCGTGTGTTTGAAACGATACATTTTGTCGGACGAGGACGCACATTGGCTCCTTTGCCAAGTCATTTGGTGACACAATAGAATAAAAGAGCAGTGCATGGCATCACCTCTGCGTGACTTATCATGTTCAACCTGCAAAGTGGCAACCTTCTATTTTAAATGACTCCTGTGAAAAATCATCAATCTAAACTGCACAACTCTAAATTGGCTCCGTGCAATTGGTGCTGACCTTTCACGTGGCCGTATGAATTATACAAACCCGGCAACTCTTCCCATCGAAGCGTTCCTTGAAATGCCCTTTAAAAATAAGGCTATGTATCTTATTTTTTTCTTTTTTTTTTTTTTTTTTGTGTTTTTTTTTACATATTTTCTTTTTTTGTTTTTTTTTTTTCTTATATATATTTTTTTGTTTTTTTTTTTTTTTTTTTTTCTCTTTGTTTATTTTTTTTTTTTTTTATTATTCTTTTTTGGGTCAATGTTGCATTCCTTCCATTATACGGTATGAAATCATTTTACCCGTGGGGATGATGGCTAAGTTAGGAGCAATCTATTTTAAACAAGATTTGTGTTCACGACTGTTTGTTTTTTTACACTAAAAGGATCCACAAAAAGTACTTTAATCCTTCACAGACATATTTATGAAAATGACAGGCTTTTTGCAAAGCTTACTCAAATAAACGCATGAAAAATAAATGGCCTGTCAGGCAAAACATTTAAAACAACCAAGAAACATTGCGGCGGTTTCAGCTGTCAACATGAAAAAGGGTTTGGGTTTAATCGTCATAAATATGCAGACATGCAAACATTTAAAGCCACATTATGTTGTTTATCCTCATCATTTTGGAGACAAGTTGCCGGTAACGTCAGCGATGTGGCGGAGGTCCCACAAGCAGGACGACGACAGATACAAAGCACTGAAAACGAGAATAAAGATACAGTACCAAGCCCCGGAAAGGCAAACAGAATTAGACAATTAGCCTTGTCACAAGCTGCGAGGCGCCGACCCATGCGTCCGTCTGCTCACCCTCAGCTGACGCCAAGCCAGACCTGCGATACGTGGCCATCTAGAGAGTTTCTGCGTTGGCACCAGTTATCCTGGCACGTGTTGCACTCGGCTGCAGGTAGACATCATCAGTGCATGAAAATGGTTTCTGGGTGTTTTTTTTCCCTCATTCATAAATGCTAGTTTTAGAACTGCCCTAATTGTAGCCACATGTGTGACTATAAACGAATGTGGGCTTGGTGTATCTTTTAGCAGAAAAATACAAAGTTTGCGAGGACTGAAATGAGATCAGATGCTCTCAGTGGAGCCAAAAAAGCACAAGTGCATATTTGATTAATTTCAAGTCCATATAAATATTTACTGTTGTGTGGCTAAATGACATAAAAAGAAGATGAAGTGGAATGTGCACCCTCTAGTGAGTGAAACTCCAAGATTAAAAAGCTCACTGGAATAATTATGTGGCTGACCGTCCGGGCTAAGCGCTGCATTATTATACCCCAATTAGTGCTCCGTCTTGCATTGTCGTCCGTGGCAGATCACAAACGGCGTCTTTTTCCACCCTCGGTTCATTCGGTTAGCAGCCCCGCATGCAGACAATCTGACAGAAAGTCATTTATAATCCCTTTTAGGATAAAAAAAACCTACAGATTGCCTAATGCAACATGCAAACATGCATGTTAGGGTAATTGGCGACTCTAAATTGTCCATTAGAGTGTGAATGTGAGTGTGAATGCTTGTGATTGACTGGCGACCAGTCCAGGGTGTACCCCACCTCCCGCCCAAAGTCAGCTGGGATAGGCTCCAGCATGCCTGCGACCCTGATGAGGATAAGCGCTATAGAAAATGCATGGATGGTTCCTCAATGTGCAAAGATGAGCACTATAAGCATGCAATTGTGACCTTTTGAGTGTCTTGTCTTTCCCTAGAAAGTCAACAGGAGGCTGTAAAGGAGTCGTGCGTGATGAACCGCTCGGGAAATCGCAGTGAGAATAGGAAATAAGTCAGAGTGGTAAGGATACACAAACAGATCATCCCGACAGTGACTGTCAAGGTGATGGGTTCATATCAAGCCTGCAACGCGTGTTGAGTGAGAATTCATTTCATTGCCTTCCCTGTCAACGCCTGGGGCTCCTGAGAGGTGAGAGCTGTGGGTGTTTGTGGGGGCAAGGTTGTGTGTTGTACAGAGAGGAAAAAAGGACTTTATGGTGCGTTTGCCGCTAAACATCCGCCATGCATCTCTGCTCTGATGAGCGTTTCCCGAAATGTTTGATTGGCTTGTTTTACATATCGATTTATTGCCTTCGGTGCAAATTCCGGACTACGGACTCGAGCAGACAAGCCGAGGTGTAAGAATTAACATTTAGCCTTTAAAAGTGAGGGGGTTGAAAAGTTTGTAGACTTACATTCTTCCCGCGGGGATAACATTCATACATCAAGTCGTCAGATGTGCATAAAAAACCTTTCATGACATTTAATGAGGCAATTCAGGGCAGTCGCACGAATTTACAGTTTGCACTGCAAGATTCCTCACACCACATTATATATGAGCGTTTTTGGCAAGTGGAAAATTGGTATAAAAACCGAAGTCCCCTTTTCAGGGTTTAAAGTTCTTTTTCCTCTGGAGCATTTCCTCCTGCCTGATCTGCGTATGTTATGATTCATATGCAATGTTTCATATTAAAATGCATGAATGATATTGCACTGACTTACATCATGTTAAATATGATGTATTTGGTTGTTGTTATTGTTTATTTTGAATAGAACAAACCTAACTTTTTAAGGAATGCATTGAAAGACTTCACGTGGACTACCATAACGAATAATTAATGAAACATATTTCAATGTTTCCACACACACAGAAATCAGCAAGGAATATCCATGGAAATTTGCCAAGAAATATACTCTGCATACGGAGAGACCAAAGAAGTTCTTAACCAAAGTGTAGCCTTTCCTCACACAGAAAAAAAATTCTGCTGCAGAAGAAGAGCAGAGAAATAACAGCAGAGCTCTCATTTATTTATCTGTGCCTTTCACACAAATACCCAGGAGGGGGCCATAGCTGTTTCTGTGTGTGTGTTCACACAGTGAATTTGCTTCCCTCAATCAGCGAAGAGGCAAGCGGCATCGTCGGCCTTTGCATCTGGTCTGACGTACACAACACGTCGCGTTACGTGACACCTCCGATACCCACTGAGCTCCTACTTCTCTGTCTTCTTACTGTTTCAAATGCTCACCTTCTCCAAGCTCACGTGGAGAACAAAAACATGCATCTCTTTAATTAGTGCCATGTGGACTTGCAATTAGAAGTACCTTGTATAAATCAAACCTGGACATTTTCACGAGAAATTCCCTCCGCAGATACATTTACAGGTTAGACAACGTAAGATGAAGGTCTGATTCTAGTTGAAAACATAATCCAGCGGTCCTTGAGTAACATGCAACTTTTATGCCTATGATTAATTAAACAACACTGCTTACTTATCACTGTCACTTTCATACGACCGGTTCCTTTAATATGCTCAGGGGTATAATAATGATGATGGGCATACAAGACGCTTTATGTGATCTCCATGTTAGGCTCCCTCCCTCCTAGCTTGTGTTCTTCTATGTTGAATTTAATGTTGAGGGCTACGCCACGTAAAACGGCCGCAAGCGTAGACGTGCGCTCACGCGGAGGGATCTCATTTTCGGTGTGCATGGTCAGGGTTTATTAAGCCGGCGTCTAGAAAGACAACAATTTTAAGGAGCTGGTTGCAAACAAATGCATGCAATATATATTTGAAGTGCATGTCGAGTGGTTAGCATGTTGGCCACACAGTCAGGGGATCTGGGTTCGAATCTCCGTTGTGGCGTTTGCATGTTTCCTTCCACATTCCAAAAACGTATGTTGCATGTTAGGTTAGTTGGCTAATCTAAATTGTCCTTAGATGTGAATGTTTGTTTGTCTGCCCAGTGATTGGCTGACGACCTGTCCGGGGCGTACACCCGCCTCTTGCCTGAAGTCAACTGGGATAGGCTCCAGCATACCCGTGAAAATGGATGGATGGTAAAATACGGCCAAGACATTCAAAAATGTTGTGCTCTAAATGAAGCTGGAGGATTTTTCCTCTCGGTTAGGAGACACCCGGACAATAATAATGTAACTGTTTATGTTGTATCAATTTCACTTTCTTTCACGACTGTCCAAGCTACAACGCAATCTGATGAGATTGCAGGAGGACCAGATAACAGCTGGGAGAAAAATACGAGGACGGAAAAAATGCCTGTTTGTCGCCAATGCAGCTGCGTTCATTCCAATAAATCAATCCCGAACGTGACACTTCCCTCCACACCCGACCCTCCGTGTGTTTTGAACAATCTTATACACGATGAACAACCTGTAGATGTTCATATTGCACAGTTTGCGAAAATAAATCTTTCTTCCAGTGAGTGCCAGTGACGTTCGCAAAGATACCTCTAGACTGAAACATCGAGGCTTTTACAATCGCCAGTGTTATTTTAGAAAAAAGCAGAAACATTTCAGATTGTATGATCACTCATAAAATATTCATCATTGAGATATTAATTATTTGACATTTATATATAACATTGGGTATTTTAATCATGCTTTGTTCTGTTTATGTAACACAATTGAGTCACTGGTTTCCCATTTACTTGAATCACTTGAACTATTAGTAGCTGTGATCACAAACACAAAGATGACAATACTTTGGTGAAGACACAAACGAGTGTTATATCTTAGATATGACGTGCACAACAAACCAGATGCATGCAACTAAACATTAAAGTTGCCGCGGGATCAAATGCACAGAATAGTTTGTGCTCCCAAAACCGAAAAATGCATTTATATAATCCCCCGGACTCCGACTGCCAGTATCGGCCAGCTTGCATCCTGCGGTGGCTCCAGGGGGGATTCACTTTCCAGCCGCACCCAAGTGAGAAATGCAAATGCTCATTAAACTGCAAGTTTATGCTACCAGAAGAGGATGTCAAGCAGAGAGACTGCGCACAACCTGTTGTCGCTGCTGGATGTTGGTAATCTTTTTTAGACTTTGCCAGCAACACAACAGCAGCCTTTCAATAAAGTAGCATGTGGCCTCATTTTTTCCCAGTGAGGGGGTCTGTGTGAGTGTGTGTGTGTGTGCTGTGTGAGAGCGAGCATTGAGTCATGGCGGGGTTCTGATTGATGGCTCGGAAAGTCCAGGCTGCTACAAATTGGCCCAGTGGAAACCTGGCGCAAGCGTCCAGAATCGCACACAAGCAGAAAGAACAACAAGGAACGTTGTTCACGTGCCTTTCACATCTTGATTGTCTCCACCACAAACATCACAAGTACAGTAACTGCAACCCTTGGCTCCCTACTACACCGAAGCAATGAATGTACAAGGAGCTGAGAATACAAAAGCAATATACAAATCTTTTACAATATACTGCATATGGCTACATCAGTGGGTTTTATTCAGGGGGCATAATCCTAGCCACTACATTTCTAAAAAAAAAAACACTGGTTGGTGACAGCAGATGATTGCCATGACAAAACGGACTGACTTATTAGCTTTTGACTACTACCCGGGTATTCATCAGGCTTTCCGGAAGTAAACTGAATCCATGGCAGGCTGAGATCACCTCTGCCCAGTTTTAGAGGAAAGACCGTTCCCCCTATCCCCCCACCCCACTTTCAACTTGTGAGTTGATTGCATGAATGGTTTTTCCCTTCTTGACATAACCATGGCTGGGAACCAAAACCATGACCTTTCCAATGAAAGACAAAAGCCTTTACCATCACATTAGTGGTCACCGACCCTTGCGTTCGGCACCCCCTGGCACCCCTGCTTTTGTGGCTGTTTGTCGGGGTTTGGCACACAGCGTCAGCTCGGTGAGTAAACCACAACTCTGGCTTTGATGCGTTGTCGCCGCGGGACTGGAGCTGGTCCATGCGGTACAACAGTCAACCTTGAAGATGAGTGTTGCACAGCAATGCTTGTTCCTTACACGTGTGGGTGCTGGCCCCTCTAAACTTTGGAGACTATTGGCTCAGGGCTGAGGCCGGCGGGGTGTGTGCCTGTGGAGTAGCGAAGCATCTAAGCATGGGGTGAAAATGCGTGTCTCTTCGCATGCCTGGTCACTGGTCACTGGTCGGGAAGTGATGTGATTATGCATTTATTCTCCCTAATATGTTTGGGTTTGACCAGCACAAAGCTTCGCAGCACTACTCTCTCCTCTGTACAAGACCACCGACGTAAAGAAACGAAGAACAGAAGATAAACTTTCACCGGCCTTATTACAAGCTACTGCAAAAAAGTAGTGAGTCCTCAGAGTACACTTGTCTTCAATGATATCTCACTCTTTTGATTATGGGTTACAACAGTGAATGTTACATTTCCTTTGATCACCTATGCAGACATGAAAGTGAAATATTTTTGCATTAGAAGGACAGCCTTGCCCATGCCCACCTCGGGCCCCAATCAATAAGGTTTTTGCTCAGATGAAACACTAAGCTCTGAAAATTTGTGTAAGATGAGAATTGGGCCGTCCACCCTCTAATATGTGTGGTGTGAATCAGAGAGGGGAGAAAAATCTCAATAATACATTAAAGGATGCTGTCTTAATATTTTTGGCCTTGAGGTAAAAGTTTTCATTTGTTTTTTTTTTGCAGTAGCATAACTTCAACAATATTGCAAAATAATGTAAAGGTGCCATTACCAGGTTTTCCACTGAATAAGCCAATTTGGAGCCCAAGGCTCATTTTTACATCCACCATCCATTCATTTTCTTCCGCTTAGCCGAGGTCGGGTCGCAGGGGCAGCAGCCTAAGCAGGGAAACCCAGACTTCCCTCTCCTCGGCCACTTGGTCCAGCTCTTCCCAGCGGATGCCGAGGCCAGCTGAAAGACATAGTCTCTCCAGCGTGTCCTGGGTCTTCCCCGAGACCCCCTATCGGTTGGACGTGCCCTGAACACCTCCCCAGTGAGGCGTCCAGGAGGCATCCTAACCAAATGCCCGAGCTACCTCATCTGGCTCCTCTCAATGCAGAGGAGCAGCAGTTTTACTCCGGGTCTCTCCCGGATGACAGTGCTTCTCACCCTATCTCTAAGGGAGAGCCCAGCCACCCTGCAGAGAAAACTCATTTGGGCCGCTTGTACCCGCGATCTTGTCCTTTCGGTCACTACCCAAAGCTCATGACCATAGGTGAGGGTAGGAACGTAGATCGACCGGTAAATTGAGAGCTTTGCCTTTCGGCTTAGTTCTCTCTTCACCACGATAGACCGGTGCAGAGTCCGCATCACTGCAGACACTGCACCAATCCGCCTGTCCGTCTCGCGTTCCATCCTTCCCTCACTCGTGAACAAGACCCTGAGGTACTTAAACTCCTCCACTTGAGGCAGGACCTCATCCCCGACCCAGAGATAGCACTCCACCCTTTTCCGGGTGAGAACCCTGGACTTAGATTTGGAGGTGCTGATTCTCATCCCAGCCGCTTCACACTCAGCTGCGAACTGATCCAGTGAGAGTTGAAGGTCACTACTCGATGAAGCCAGCAGGACCACGTCATCTGTAAAAAGCAGACACCGAATCCTGTGGCCACCAAACTGAAACCCCTCAACGCCCTGACTGCGCCTAGAAATTCTGTCCATGAAAGTAATGAACAGAATCGGTGACAAAGGGCAGCCCTGGCGGAGTCCAACTCTCACTGGAAACGGGTCCGACTTATTGCCGGTAATGTGAACCAAACTCTGACACCGGTCATGCAGGGAACGAACCGCTGGGATTAGGTGGTTCGATATTCCCCATATTCCTGGAGCACTCCCCACAGTATTCCTCGAGTAACACCATCAAATCCCTTCTCCAAGTCCAGAAAAACGCATGTATACTGGTTGGGCAAACTCCCATGCACCCTCAAGGACCCTGCCGAGAATATAGAGCTGGTCCACAGTTCCAGGACCAGGATGAAAACCACACTGCTCCTCCTGAATCTGATATTCGACTATTCGGCGGATCCTCCTCTCCAGAACCCTTGAATGGACCTTACCGGTAAAGCTGAGGAGTGTGATCCCACAATAGTTGGAACACACCCTCCGGTCCCCCTTCTTGAAAAGCGGGACCACCACCCCGGTCTGCCAGTCCAGGGGCACCAACTCCGATGTCCACGCGATGCTGCAGAGTCGTGTCAACCAAGACACGGAGACAGCATCCAGGGCCTTAAGGAACTCCGGGCAGATCTCATCCACCCCCGGGGTCTTGCCACCAAGGAGCTTTTTGACCACCTCGGTAACCTCAGCCCCAGAGATAGGGGAACCCGCCTTAGAGTTCCCGGACACTGGTTCCATGTTGGAAGACGTGTCCGTAAGATTGAAGAGGTCTTCAAAGTATTCCCTCCCCCGGTCCACAACATCTCGAGTCGAGGTCAGCAGCACACCATCCCCACCATACACAGTGTTGACTGTGCACTGCTTCCCCCTCCTGAGACGGCGGATGGTGGACCAGAATCTTTTTGAAGCCCTCTGGAAGTCGTTTTCCATTACCTCTCCGAACTTCTCCCATGTCTCAGTTTTTTCCTGAGTGACTGCCAGAGCCGAATACCGCTTGGCCTGCCGGTACCTGTCAGCTGCCTCCAGAGTCCCATGGGCCAACACGGCCTGATAGGACTCTTTCTTCAGCTTGACGGCATCCCTCACCACTGGTGTCCACCAACAGGTTCTGGGATTACCACCACGACAGGTACCAACCACCTTACGGCAACAGCTCCGATCAGCCCCATCAACGATGGAAGCATGAAACATTGCCCACTTGGACTCAATGTCCGCTGCCTCCTTTGGAACATGGTCAAAGCTCTCCCGCAGGTGGGAGTTGAAACTCCTTCTGACAGGGGACTCTGCCAGACGTTCCCAGCAGACCCTCACAATGCGTTTGGGTCTGCCAGGTCTGACCGGCATCCTCCCCCACTATTGGAACTAACTCACCACCACGTGGTCATCGGTTGACAGCTTCGCCCCTCTCTTCACCCGAGTGTCCAAAACATGTGACCGGCCGTTCCTCCCTATCACACCTCTCCAGGTCTCACTGTCGCAGCCAACATGAGCATTGAAGTCACCCAGTAGAACAAGGGAATCCCCCGAGGGAGCACTGTCTAGTACTTCCTCTAAGGACTCCAAAAAGAGTGGGTATTCTGAACTGCTGTTTGGTGCATAAGCACAAACAACAGTCAGGACCCCTCGCCCCACCTGAAGGCGTAGGGAAACTACCCTCTCGCTTACCGGGTTAAACTCCAACGTGCAGGCTTGGAGCAGGGGGGCAACAAGAATTGCCACCCCTGCCCGTTGCCTCTCATTGCCGGCAACACCAGAGTGGAATGAAGTCAAGCCCCTCCCGAGAGGACTGGTTCCAGAGCCCTTGCTGTGCGTTGAGGTGAGTCCGACTAAATCTAACCGAAATTTCTCCACCTCACGCTCCAGTCCAAGCTCTTTCCCCGCCAGAGAGGTGAGATTCCATGTACCAACAACTAGCTTCTGTAGCCGAGGATCGGACCGCCAAGGCCACGTTACCTTTTCGGGCTGTGCCCGACCGGACCCCATGGGTGCAGGCCCGGCCACCAGACGCTCTCCATCGTGCCCCACCTCCAGGCCTGGCTTCAGAGGGGGTCCCCGGTGACCCGCGTCCGGGCGAGGTAAAACGAAGTCCAATGTTTTTAATCATCATCAGGGTCTTTTGAGGCACTCTCTGTCTGGTCCCTCCCCTGGGACCTGTTCTTTTCATTGGTGACCCTACCAGGGTCATAACAGCCCCCGACAACTTAGCTCCTAGGATAATTGGGACACGCAAACTCCTCCACCACGATAAGGTGGTGGCTCAGGGGAGGAGTCATTTTCACATTTTCAGTACCAAAATGTGTCAACATGTGAAATCACAAAAATGCTGTTATGTTGCATCAGGACCAGCACAATCTTATGTGGAAGATGTAACAGCTATCTGTGTTGATATAACAACACCATCATGAAAGGTCGGATTAGACTAGACAGACAAATTGACAAAACACCTGGCCGTAGTTGGCATCTCCCATTAGTGCTGAAACAACGTCCACTCTGAGATAAAGTTTTATATAATATAGATCGAGTGTGTCTGCACAGCCGTTTTGTGAGGTCACAATCTGTATTGAAGTTAATTGTGAAGGTGTATGATGGAGTTTAGGGCAGTGCTTCCAAGTTATTTCACACCAAACTCATCCAAGCATGCCTGCATTGATCTTACTTGGGGATGGTCCGATAAAAACACACAGAAGAATACAAAGTCCAAAAATATCCCGTTAATATGAAGGATTAAGATTTATGAGAACTAAGAGGTCTGTCCCAAATTCAGATGAAAAATAATTAAGAGGTGCGGTTTATGGCTGCACGGTGGTCGAGTGGGTAGCACGTTGGCCTCACAGTCAGGAGGTTCAGGGTTTGAATCTCTGTTGGGCATCTCTGTGTGGGGTTTGCATGTTCTCCCCGTGTGTTGTGAGTGTGAATGATTGTTTGTCTATATGTGCCCTGTGATTGACTGCCGACCAGTCCAGGGTGTACCTGGGATAGGTTCCAGCATACCCGTGACCCTAATGAGGATAAAGCCGTATAGAAAATGGATGGATGGATTTATTACGTGTCTCCATTTACAGCATAGTTTCTTAATAGTGGTGTGTAGATGTATTTATATTTTATGTGTTTGGTTTCATTAAGTGAGGGAAAGTCTCACCATCCAATGTTTCTTTTTAAAAATGCATTCAAAACAAATCAACCTGTCTAAAGCCTTGAGGTAAAACACAAACCCACATGCCCATCAGCTGAACTTCAATGACACATATTTTGAGGCCGTTATGCGCTCATTTTGTGGCTTTTAAGCTGCTACAGTAAATATGCTATCACGGATGGAAAGCGATAAACATACATTTGCACAAGCGCCGTACATCACTCTGAGCAGTAACGTCAGTGTGGGTGCAAATGCTAATACAGCATGATAAGTATTCCGTTCTAGTCCAGCATCATTACAAGTCACAAAAGAACTATTCCCCTTACAGTATGGTGGGCAAACCGCAGCCTGTGGGCCCCACCAGGCTTGCCACGCGTCTTAATCCGGTCTACCGGGCTTTTTCAATTTTTTTTAAAAACCATTAACATCAAACCTGTCGCCAGCAACTTGACGTGCAAATTTTATTGCAGCACATTTGAGTCGCCAAAATAGTCAGATGCAGTTGGTGGCTTGCACAGAAAAGCGATCCAAGCAACACAACACCTTGCACAAAATAACTTACTCTGCACCGTGCGGGTATAGAAATAAACATCTACGCACAATACCCATGGCAAAAAAACCAGCCATATATTTCCTCTGCAAGGCATGCTAGGTAAAGTGTACCACAAGCTACTTTGCCGTGTTTGACACATTTTTGTATGATTCCAAAATATGTTTAGAAGGTTGTCAGAAAAGTAAACCATGGGGGATGTTAACATACTCTTAATATCCATTTTGTTATTTTTCATAGCTGTTATTGTTGTTGTCGCTGGACTACCCAGCATGTCTTGCGGGCATTTGGAAACAACCGTTTTAACTCCCGTGTTATGTTTGGTGTTTAAGTGTTGTTAATCACCCACATAGTATTAATATTTGATTTATGTGAAGTGTTAGCTTGCTCTGGATGTGTCTTTGTTTCACATACAGACGGCCCCTGCGCTACTTATTTTTAACCCAATGTTGCCCGCGACTCAAACAGTTGGCCCACACCTGCTTTATAACTGCACTTTGAGGGCAAGATATAATTTTTCTAAGTTAATTTTACATACTTCCGGGTTCTGAATGAGACGGCAGTTTTTTTAAACGGGTTTTTCATGTTTCACCTTTCTGCTTCGTTTGCGGAGAAGCTCGATTTGTTACTCCTGAGGAATTGTGTAACCCTAGAGCCTGACGTTAGGGCTGTGACCTTGTTTACTCAAGAGAGGAACTACTGGCCCTGATGACAAATACACACGCTCAAATATGGCACTCCATACGGGAGGAACTGAGGAGAAGGTATTAGGATTGCAAGGCTGGTGCAAAGCTAAAGACTAGACAAGTGGACAACCAGAGGCTTTTGAAACCATTGATCCCCACAAGAATAATGGAATGTAAATGCACTCCAGAACAAGATCAATGAGCTGTCTGCACTGAATAACCAGAAGATTTATCCTGATAGCAGCTTATATATCATTACTCAGTTGTGGCCAAGCAACCTTGTATTGGATGCTAACATGGACCTCCTGCCGGGCTTTACACCGCTGCCGTGCTCTTGGAGCCTACGGCCAAATTTTCTGTCATGTGATGGTCGTTGGTGTTTACACTCCGCTGAGTGATGATGCAGCCATTGCCCGTGATAAGAGCCATACAGTCACAGCACGGCTGCAGATGCAGCGCCCTCAGGCTCTCCTGGTTATTCATGGAGACTTTAATCGTGGCACTTTGGACCCCGCCCTGGTAACATTTTCACCAGATTGTTGACAATTGACCTCCTGTTTGCTAATGTGAAGGATGCATACAGGATTTCCTCTTCTTTCCCTAATTGGGAAGTACCATCGCAACCCGGTCCACCTTCAACCCCAACACTTCCTCGTAGTTCAAAGACAACAGGCCACAACTCACCTCATGATAAAATGGTCCCTGCAGTGGATGAGTGGACTGAAAGTGCAAAGAATCCACAGAGCGGGAAGCGCTACTGAACACACAGGAAGAAGACATCGAGGGTCTGACAAACGGCCAAAGATTACCTCATCTTCTGTCTGAATGGAGTCACCCCCCTCCAAGACTTGGTGCTACCCTTCAGCCGTCCTTCATGATCAGACATCGGTGCTATATTTTGCTTGATTTCAATGTTCCGTGCATTTGGACCCATTAACCAATACAAATACAGAGAGCTGTGTCTTGTCGTTTATCTTTTTGTTCATAAAATACCAGTAAACAGGCATACTTCACACAATGTTGCAAATGGTGATTAATCATAAGTAATTTAACAACTGTGATTAATTTGATTACAACTTTTAATCATTTGACAGCCCTGATTTATTCTAGTTCACTCTGTGCTGTGCTGCTATTATTACTATTATTTTTGTATACTGCACACGGGTTTTGCTGGTTTTGGAACCTTCATTTCGCTAAGAGTACGTGCCCAAAGGATCAGTATAGTTTGAAACAATCCAATCTGGTCTAATCATCCCACAGCACTTGTGCTTAAATAAGCAAACAGATTGGCCTCCTTGACCCAGAGGTAGTCTCTCCCCTCACAAAGAGTCTCTGTAAAGTTCAGGTGCTACAGTTATCTGGCTGTGGGATGCTTCCGCTCAGTGAGCCCACGCTGTACCGTTTTTGGAATTCAAGCCTCTGGTGATGCAAGTTCTTTGATGTTTGGAATGCAAGGTGATGTGTATATTCTAGTTCTTGTGCGGGGAAAACACACATTTGCCAAATTCCCTTTATTTAATTCTATTGCAAAAGCAGATGGCTGCATTCACCAAGAGGTTTAAGCTGCTTTTTTGGTGGCAGGGAGGTGCAGCTGGTAGCTGATGTCAGGGAATTATGCTCTGTGTCTCCATTAGCCGCAATGAAGGTGCCCTTGAGCTTCTACAAAGGGTCCTAATTGGTCCACTGAAAGTGCTCAGTGCCGCGTAGTAGATAGTAGAAAGTGGTTTGCAGCTATAGATTTATTTTGTTGAATTAACGTCTGGCAGAGAAAAGTATGGAAACTCTACCACATCAAATGTAAGACCACATATGAATTAAATAAAACGAAATAATAAACAGTATTAAGGTGTATAAAGGCCGCACGGTGGATGAGTGGTTAGCACATTGGCCACACAGTCAGGAGATCTGGAAGACCTGGGTTCAAATCTCCGTTGGGCATCTCTGTGTGGAGTTTGCATGTTCTCCCCGTGCGTGTGTGGGTTTTCTCCGGGTACTCCGGTTTCCTTCCACATTCCAAAAACATGCATGTTAGGTTAATTGGTGACCCTAATTTGTCCATCAGCATGAGTGTAACTGGTTGTTTGTCTATATGTGCCCTGCGATCGACTGGCGACCAGTCCAGGGTGTACCCCGCCTCTCGCCCAAAGCCAGCTGGGATAGGCTCCCGCATCCCCGTGACCCTAATGAGGATAAGTGGTATAGAAAATGAATGAATGAATGAATGAAGTTGTACAAAGAAAAAAAAGTGCCAGTGCCTCTTAGCCATGCACCTCACCTCACTGCTGCACGCACTTGGCTTTATCGGGCTTTGTATCGTCTCCTTGTCTGCGTCATGTCCTTTAGTTCTATTCATTTGCTTTTATCTCAGTCAAACTAATCTGCCTCATTCCCCAGATAGTTCATCTCTTTTGATAGGTATCTCATTGATGCCCATGAACAATGGATGCATTTTTGTCTTGCAAATGATGCCATCCCGCCCCTGCTGTGAATCAAAACTCATCAGTTGTGTGAATTTCATGTGAACTTCAGCAATCGGCCGCTCCATCAAGACTTAGGTTAAACTTGTGGTTCTCAGTTACTGCCTGTCATGAAATCCAGCACATTCCAGAGCAACAAAGAGCAACTTCCATGGAACATGGTGATGTGCGATACCACTGAGTACAATTCAGACTGGTATTTGTGTTACCAATCCGATACTGGTATTTTCTCACCTGATGTGTCTGGTGAAATGTAAAAATTACATACAGTATAATAGTATAAAAATTACAATATATTTAAGTAATGTATTTGTTATATCATTAAAGATTATTTTAATCATTAAATCGCTTATTTTAAACCCCAAAGTATATTTCTATATAGGTCAAGCCAATGTGCGCAATAAAAAAACAAAAAACAAAGACTAAACTCATATAAAATATTTGAAAATGGTATTTTAAACGATAAAAAAAGAAACTATGTAAAACAATTAAAACATATTATGAACAATAAGAATTAAATCTTTTTTTTATATCCCACAGATGATTATGTTTACATCGCTGACATCTGAGACAAACATTACTTCAAATGATTAAGGTACCAAAAGTATGGATATTTTGATTTGAGAATTAATTTTAGAGCATGACGAGCTGTTATCGAACATATCGATATTTCAGTATCAATATCCGCATCGTGAAAGACTAGTAACAACATGTCAGTGTATTACATTTTTAATGTAGACATTAATCTTACGTTATAAAAAAGCCTATTCTGATGGTATTTTCTACGTGTAAAAGAGCACATCATACAGCCAAGCGTGCTGTAAGCCAGGGGTTTCCCACCAACGTTCAGGAGCAATCATAAAATACAAAAGTAAAATCATTTACGAATAATTTGGTCGCACTTGTTAGCGTCTTGGCCACATAGTCAGGCGATCTCGAAGAGCTGAGATAGAATCTCCATTGGCCAGCTCCCTTTGGAGTTTGCATCTTCTCCCCGTGCGTGTGTGGATTTTCTCCGGGTACTCCGGTTTCCTCTCACAGGTCCAAAAAACATGCATGTTTGGTTAAGTGGTGACTTTAAATTGTCAGCAGGTATTGTTTGTGTACCCTGCCTCTCACTTTAGCATGACCCCACAAACCTAGTAGGGTTACGCATCATAAAACATGAATTGATTCATTTGTAAATAACTACATCACTTTTTATGTAAATGAATATAACTTTGGAAATATAGGCCATTATGTTACTCCAAAGACTCAAAATCCCACAGTTTTTGCATGTTTTCATGTCTTTCTCATCTTCTTTTCCTTTCGGCTTATCCCTTCAGGGGTCGCCGCAGCGAATCAATTGCCTCCATCTAACCCTGTCTTCTGTATCCTTTTTACTTGCGCCAAATACCTTCATGTCCTCTTTCACTACATCCATAAACCTCCTCTTTGCTCTTCCTCTAGGCCTCCTGCCTGGCAATTAAAAACTCAGCATCCTTCTACCAACATATTTACTATTTCTCCTCTGGACATGTCCCAACCATCTCAATCTGGCCTCTCTGACTTTATCTCCGAAACCTCTAACGTGTGCTGTCCCTCTGGTGTGCTCATTCCTCATCCTGTCCATCCTGGTCACACCCAAAGACAACTTTCTCATGCTGCACGGATAAATTATTACTATGTACCGTCTTTTTCCCGTTTTTCTTTCACCTCATATTTGGTCCCAAATGCTGATACTATGTGGGAATCCATAAAGGTAAGCTTTTGTGACGTTATAAAGTGCTAATGTGCATATTTATTTGTTGCATCTCTCTGAAAAACAAACACCATGCTCACACCGGATGGTATCTCTATCCATTTACTTATAATTAAATGTTGTTTCTACACAATATATAAAAAATAAGATAAATTATAAATGTTACAATGTGCGTATGTTTTGCTGATGTGTCGGGGACTAGCTAAAGCGCAGCTAAGGGTATTTCAAGCCATTCTTCTCTTCAGTCATGCAAAGCAACAGAACATGCACACCAACTATTTCTCAGGCAGCACATTAATCCTGAATATAGTAGTTTCCAATTTTACAAGAAGATTTTATATGTGTTATATGTATTATAGCAGACATTCTTAACCATAGGACCGTGGCCCACACCCGGGCCACCAGCGCTACCTATACGGCAGCGTTTATAAGGCTGTTGTCTGTGAGACAGTCATTTGCAATACCGCCTCCCACCACTAGTGGCTGTAATACATCAGTCACTTGAGGGTAGAAGATGACACTCAACTATCAGCTAAGTGATGGCGATGAACCCCCTGAAACGTAACGCTGTCCAACAAAGCTTAACGCGGAATTTCGAGACCAAACATCCGATGCTCGTGAGAAAACTGGTGGAAATATTGCGATGACAAGGAAAAAGGTTCTGTTGGGACAATGGTTATCAACTCCAAATGTGCTTTGAAAGCCAGCTACCTGCTGACCAGACGTGTGGCACAGACCAAGAAGCCAAAAAGGTTGAGAACCCTTGTTTTATAGTAAGAGATAGATATATTATCCATCCATCCATTTTCTTTAGGGTCGCAGAAATGCTGGAGCCTATCGCAGCTGGCGTTTGGCGGGAGGGTACACCCTCAGCCAATCGCAGGGTAGACAAACAAGCATTCACACTCTGATGGCCAATTAAGCTAACATGCATGTTTTTGGAATGTGGGAGGAAAGCGGAGTACCCGGAGAAAACTCACACACGCACGGGGAGAACATGCAAACTCCACACCGAGATGCCCAACGGAGATTCGAACCCAGAACCTCCTGACTGTGAGGCCAACATGCTACCCATTCATACACCGTGCGACCAAGGTGAAACATAAATATTCATATTTCTAATTATAGTAAATGTAAATATATATATATAGTTGTTTTGTTCTATATTTATAGCAGGAGGTAGTTTAAAAGTAGCTTGCAGGCTGGAAAAGACTTTGACAAGACTGCTACCTAAGTGGAGCTTCAACTCAGAAAGAAGCAACTGTTTTACAGAATACCAACCAGAACTGTAAAATATATGGAGCTGAGTGTTCTCTACATGAGATGCATCACAAGTTAAAGATGTAAAAGATACGAAGCTGCAGATCTATCGTTCCTAATTTCAGCATAATTCATTAGATCTTTAAGGTTTATGAGCGTCAGCATAATTCACAGTATCAGACTCGGGAGTTCAAAAGATTAAAAGTTGCCACCATCGACAGATGATGGGAGTAGAAGGAGACTTTAAATGAGGGGTATTTAAAGGCAAGAGGAAAAAAGGTTCCTGCTGCCATAAATCTAACCTTTGCAAGGATTGCATGCACCATGTACAGTAGGAATACATGATGCAGTTTATACATAATTTCCAAGCCAATACTGCTGCTTCTCAAGACCGATACCAATAATGGATGCGTTATTTATATGTATTATTTTATGCATTTTCATTTAACTGTAGTTTTTGGAGGTAAGAAGAACTCAAACAAAGGTGGACTGTACTGTATCTGTAGATTTGTCCCAACCAAATATCTTAACAATTACTATTAATTTAAAAAAACAGCTGCGGCTATAAAGTACGGACTGTGGTTCCAAGTGGTTTACTCGGCAACAAAAGTCTGTATCTTCAACAACGGTAAAGGGATAGTCATCCGCCGCCATCAGGCCCATGGTGAAATCCCATCGCTGTAAGCATCGGCTCATCTCTGGCAGATTTGTCGCACTTCACTACAGCATTTGTTTCCTAAAAGCATGCTCTATCATTTTGTTCTCTGCACTCTGAAATATTTAGTTATACTGAATTGACTTCAGAATGGAACCGAGTGCCAATATGCAAGCGCAATGTATTTTGGACTTCTTCTACCGGAATTTAATGGGTGTTTCTTGGTTGCATGCTCCCTCCAATCGTCTGAGAGGAAGCGATGCTCTGCAGTGCTGAGACATCTCTTTCAGAAGGCCCAGGAGATGCCAAGGCACAGCTGCTAATGCTGGAAGAAGATGTTTTATTGAAAGCAGCATGCCACATGATTACGAGCCGCATTGTGTACGGCCATTTGCATAGCACAACGGTTCACCTGGGAAACATGGGCTCAGACAGAGCATACTATCTCATTCCGGTGCTCGGGCCTCGACTGGAGTTGCTGTATTCGGCAACAGGACATCTGTTAAAAATGCTGCCAGCATATTAAGGGAGAAAGTGAGCTTCTATTTGAAATGTAATAAAGTGCAGTGCAGCCGTGCAAATGAGCATTTACTGTATATACACACAAAGGCCTGGATTCATGTGAAAATAACCACAAGATGTTAAGGGTGTGTCAATCTCTCATTGACTATATTATTACCGTATATGACCATATAAAATGCACCTTTAAGAGCAAAGGCATGAACTCTCTTGGCAACCTTATTGTTCATGTGCCGGAAGTCTGGTAGCACAACATTTCTTTTGGTGTGAGCTGCACATTTGGGACATGTTTGGCACCAGAGCAGATGTTTCCAGCAGCTGGACCACAATAAAGAGTCAGCACTCCACTGACCTTGACTATGTTAGACACTCCAAGTGATACCGGATATAAAATGGTTTCATTTTTTATGACATAAATGTTTATTTTTGTGACTATCTTATGACTTTTTCTTTTTATTATTATGATTTTTTTTTTTTGAGGTGCAGACTCGATCCATTCATCAACAACATGGGACTCCAGTCTGACATATTTACTTTACAAATGCAATGGCAGCAGATTGCTGGTTAAAACTCTCCCTTAACAGCCTGCAGCTGCAATTTGAAAAGATAAATTGCAGACTTTACCTTACCATTAGAATGGGAATGTTAATGAAAGAGCATGGCTATTAATTGAATATTTAATTACCTTGGTGGAAGACGTAATTAGAATTAGAAAGCCGTCGAATTATCTTGACATAAATTAGTTGATCTCACTCCCAAAGCGTACAGCTTGAGATCTTGCTGGCATTTGCAGAAAAATTGTCATCCTTCTGCTGCACTTCAGCATTTGGAAAGAAATTGGCAGTGATTGGACTCCCATTACAGGAAACGTCGCTTGTCTGCTGCAATCTCGTTTTCACTTTCTCTCACTCTCAGACATGATTGCATTCAGGGTGTCATGGGATAAATACACTCTATAAGTTCAAATCTTGTTATGCGTGGCCACATAATTGTTGTGCGTCACAGGCTTTTATTGTGGGGGGGTACCTAAGGTTTTGTCACCTTACAATACACATTCCGGTCACCTTGCCTATTAAGCCTCTCTACGATTTACTGCGAGCTTTAAGAGCCAAAAAAGTGTTTGACATTGAAATATTACTCATTATTATTTATTCATTTCACTATTTCCTTTCGGCCAGATCATCGGAATCCAGGACTTTGACAAGACAATATGTGACAAAAATAGTTCCACTTTGTTTCTTCTTTGTTTGATACAGTGAATGATCTTTTTTCTTGATAACCTGTCATTCCCTGCTGAATCTGTGTCCTTTGTCCTTTTGTCATTTTTCTATTTAATTCATATCACATCTATCTGCCCTTTGCATTTTGTGAAAAGGGCATTTTCCCCAAAACATTGGGCTAGGGCATTTACCAAAATAGACATTTTTGGTTGCAGGTTGATTTAACAACTGCTGAAAGATTGACAATGAACTCACTTGCACTTTCCTACCTAATTCCGCACGTTGGTGGAAACAATGTGATTATAACCCAAATAGGGGAATCTGCAGCACTGACTGTTTGACAATCCTGAACGGGGGAACTTTGGTGTGAAGCCCACAATAGTGAAAGACATCAGTCCATCAAAGTTGATTCACCAGACTCATTTAGACATGGTGTCAAAAGTTACCTTTTGTGACTTTGTTTGAGCCAGTCTGACCATTAAGTCACTCCCTTTATATTTTACGCAATTGGTCTAAAATATGATGCATATGTTAACAGGATTATGCGGTGTGCAGCCATGCCGCTGCATGGACACAAACATATTTTTGTCTGCATTTATGTTTCCAGCCAAAGCTGATTTGAGTAACAGCTTGGTGCAGTGCTGTCACCAAGCCAGCATTAGTGTGCATTATTTATCCGCCTGCAGACTGAGCCAGAGAAAGGCATAACCATAGCAACAGGAGTCATGCAGACACACACACACACTGCAGAGAAACATCGGTTACACTAGCATGGTGGCGGCTTAGTCTCAAAATCCATGCCGTTCAGCAAAGCACCCACATTTTTGTACCCAAAAAGTGAGACAACAGGATCTTTGAGGCTGAGCGAGGGCTCTATTCTGTCATGCAAATAATGTCAAAATATTTTTTCTTTCTGCTCAAAAGGTTGGGCATGCCACTTTGGATTCAGAATCATTTTTCTTTGTGAGAAAAGGTTCTGTGAAGGTTGTCCAGATAGTGACCTATGATACAGTCTCACTCAGTTGAGGTTTTCGAATAGCTGCCAACAAAAATCCAAGCAGCTGGGTCTCAAACGTCCTATAAAACGCAAAAATCCTCAACAAGCAGAGCTGGATTTTGAACCTTAGTTAAGTGAGATAATCGGATAATAATAATGTAAAGTTCTCTCACTTTACTTTCAAGTATGTTTGTGAAAAGACAAAGGTCTGTCACAATTCTTTTTCTCTAGCATTGAAGCTGGATGTCCCAAATAAGATAGTGATCAGAGTCCATTGAGAGCTGTTTAGATGTACATGGAGGAACAAACATTATTTGAACAACGGAATACTGTGTAACTCCATTAAAGACGGAGGAATGGGGCTGATTCATTTTGGAGCACCCAGTGGCGGTTCTGGCTTGAATGAACCAACGCCTCTGTTGCCAACTCCTCAGTAAGAAAAGTAATTATTGAGTGTTCTAGAAGTTGCTAGATGATGTCATTGGATAATTTAATTTAATGTAACAGATAACCGCAGGAAATATTCCGTAACCTTGTGACCTTTTAAAAATGTAGGCGGACCATTGTATTCCCATTCCATTTTCCTCCGCTTATTTGGGTCCAGGTAGCGAGCAGCAGTCTCAATAGGGAAGTCCAGACTTCCCGGTCTCCGGCCACCTCTTCCAGCTCCACCGGGAGCTCCACCAAGGCATTCCCTGGCCAGCTGTAAGACATAATCCCTCCAGTGTGTCCTAGGTCGTCTTCTGGGCATGCCCGGAAGACCTCACCGGGGAGGCGTCTGGCAGGCATTCGTACTAGATGCCCGAGCCAGTTCAACTGGCTCCTCTGGATGTGAAGGCTCAGAGGCTCTACTCTGAGCTCCTCCCGGGTGGCCGGGCTTCTCACCCTATCTCTTAGGGTGAGTGCAGCCACCCTACGGAGGAAACTCATTTCCGCCACTTGTATCCGCAATCTCGTTCTTTCAGTTATGACCCATAACTCATGACCAAAGGTGATGATGGGAACGTAGATGGACCAGTAAATAGAAAGCTTTGCCTTCCAGCTCAGCTCTTTCTTATCACCACGACGGTCACAGCGACCGCATTATTGCAGACGCTGAGCTGATCCGTCTGTCAACCTCCTTGATGTCCAACTTCCCCTCAATCGTAAACAAGACCCCGAGATACTTGAACTCCTCCACCTGGGGCAAGACTCCCATCCAAGAAGCTTCATACTCTGCTGCAAACTGCTCCGGTAAACGCTGAACGTCACAGCCCGATGAGGCCATCAGGACCACATTGTCTGCAAATAGCAGAGACGAGATCCTATGGCCACCAAACTGGACTCCCTCGATGCCTTGACTGCATCCAGAAATTCTGTCCATGAAGGTTATGAACAGAATCAGTGA
Source organism: Oostethus manadensis (assembly GCA_024372805.1). NCBI lineage: Eukaryota > Metazoa > Chordata > Actinopteri > Syngnathiformes > Syngnathidae > Oostethus > Oostethus manadensis. Next base: position 4,612,476 of record QODF01000033.1, on the reverse strand, counting down.
CAAGGGGAATGTTGTTTTATGAAATTATAAATTGGAATACTATCTTTCAATGCTTTCAATTGAAATTATTGCATGAGTAATTAATTAAGGGAAGTATCTTTCAAAATCATGAATAGAATTTATCGTAATAACTGTTTTCTAAGCTTTATGACGGCCGCACGGTGGATGAATGGGTAGCATGGTTGGCCTCACAGTCAGGAGGTTCAGGGTTAGAATCTCCGTTGGGCCTCTCTGTGTGGAGTTTGCATGTTCTCCCCGTGCGTGTGTGGGTTTTCTCCAGGTACTCCGCTTTCCTCCCACATTCCAAAAACATGCATGTTAGCTTCATTGGCCGCTCTAAATTGTCCATTAGAGTATGAATGTGATTGTGAATGGTTGTATATGTGCCCTGTGATTGACTGGCGACCAGTCCAGGGTGTACCCCGCCTCCCGCCCAAGTCTGCTGGGATAGGCTCCAGCATACCCGCGACCCTAATGAGGATAAGCGGTATAGAAAATGAATGAATGAATAAGCTTTTTGACTTGAAAGTGACTTGACTTTGAATTTAGCTGACAAAACAGTTTGACATTTGTTTTTGGATGCATGAACTCAAAGTTTCCCGGTTTTAAAATAGAATCACTCTTCAATAAAATACTTACCTCGACAGTAAACATACAATATATTACCTCAGCCAAGAAGGTTATGATTTTGCTGGCGTTTATCTGTTTGTTTGTCTGTTTGTTTGTGTTCAAAAAACTTGAAAAGTTCTGAATGAATTTAGGTTAAAAATTTCCAGAATTGGGATGTGGAAAAACTGATTAAATCTTGGGGGGGTGATCCCGATGATCATCAGGGTCCAGGAATTTTGTTTCACAGATTTTTTAACATTGCGACCATTGTTTTCAAGTCCTTTGTTTTGGCACTTGTGCATATAAAGCCACAAAAAAATGGTCAGAGTACTTGGAAAAAATACATGCCAAATTTCCAACATGTTCTACAAAATATCACTGATCAAAAAAATGTAACATTTTTATTTTGGTGTGAATGAACAACTATGGTACTTGCCGGAAGTGTGCGCTCTCTAAGTGCTTTCCTGGTTTGGGTATGATAGACATTGATTACAATATGAAATGTATTCTAAAATTCTAAAATAATTTCTCCTGTTGCAAGAAAAGGTACTTACCTTCCCAAAACATGGGTGACAAAGCGTCCTTTTTTATGCCCCAGTGATGCAAACAAATAGAAGTGTGACATACACTACCGTTTACAAGTTTGGGGTCACTTAGAAATGTTCTTATTTTTTTTTTAAAAGCACCGTTTTTTTCAATGAAGATAACTTGAAACTTATCAGAAATACACTTTATACATTGTTAATGTGGTAAATGACTATTGTATTTGCAAATGTCTAGTTTGGGTGCAATATCTACATAGGTGTGAGAGGCCCATTCCCTATCACTCTAGTGTTGTAATGGTACAATGTGTTTGCTCATTGTGTCAGAAGGCTAATGAATGGTTAGAAAAGCCTTGTGCAATCATGCACAGCTAAAAAAAAAACAGTTTAGCTGCTTAAAGAAGCTATAAAACCCACCTTCCTTTGAGCAGCAAATGCGCTGCTTTGAGTATCTGGAGCAGCACATTTGTGGGGTCAATGAAATGCTCAAAATGTCCTGAAATCTTTTCTGATCGCTTGTTAAACCAACATCTTTCAACATCACTGGCAATAAAATACAGCATCATCGTGAACAATGTGACTATCATTCATTCATTTTCTATGCAGCTTATCCTCATTAGGGTCGCTGGTAAGCTGGAGCCTATCCCAGCTGGCTTTGGGCGAGAGGCGGGGTACACCCTGGACTGGTCGCCAGCCAATCGCAGGGCACATATAGACAAACAAACATTCACGTTCTAATGGACAGTTTAGAGTCGCCAATTAACCTAACATGCATGTTTTTGGAATGTGGGAGGAAAGCGGAGTACCCGGAGAAAACCCACACACGCACGGGGAGAACATGCAAACTCCACACAGAGATGCCCAACGGAGATTCCAACCCTGAATCTCCTGACTGTGAGGCCAACGTGCTACCCACTCGATCACCGTGCGGCCCGTGACTGTCACTGTGCTTATTCTTTTTCTTCCCCAAATCAAGAAAATAAGCAACTGGACAAACAGAAACTTCACATCAGACCTAAACGATCTATCTTCTATCTATCAAACTATCTAACATTTGTGCTATCATAAAATCCGTCAACCACCTTTATTTGCAGCTACACAACTCTGCATATAAAGTGCGTGCTTTTCATACATAACTATTCCACTTGGAGCATTCCAATTTAAAGGTATGCATATGCAACCAGCCCGCTGCAGCCAGTCCAAGTTCCGCACAGACTCGAACCAGGGAATGTCCGGAGCATTGAGCTACAAAGTCCAAACTCTCATCTTGATACCCAGCGTGAGTATTCTATATAATCATTATATACAATTATGACAAATAATGAGACGGACCATGCGGCAATGATATTGTGTACGCACTTTTTATAAAAAATTCTATTTTTGTGCATGTGTATGCCAATTCGGGCTTTTGTTCAGATGCACGGGTTTAGTAGGAATGCTACCTTTATAAATGAGAACTCAGATCATGTGTGGTGACAGACTGAGGCTCTTAGTCATCTGTCGAGTGCATGTATGCATAACTAGGCATGAATATTGTTTCATCATGACCAACTTGCTGGATTGAGTGCATTACCACGGTGGCGGCTCGGTGGTGTAGTTATCGAGAAGATGTGCAATGAGCAGGCTTGTTGAGGGGTGTAGGAAGCCAAAGTGCCGCCAGCCAGCCAATCCAGAAGCACAGTTGGCATTCCACCTCCCAAAATGCCCTGATTTTGAAAGAAGTTCACTGATGTTGCCACATCATTATACACACTTCTGGCTGACATTGACTGATAGGCTGACATGCGGTTCATTGAAGACAATGGAATCCGAAACATTTCATGGACACATATCCTGCTCTAGAGTAAAACCAGATACAATTGCAAAGCGTAAAGATTGTTGAACAGAACAGCACATGTGAAAACAGTACAACAGTTAGGCAACCCATGCTGCTGCATAGCATCTCCACAGTTCTTTATCTTTCTGTTGAAAGTCTAAGGCACAGGTCACGATAATCAATAAATCAATCAAACGCGCAGTGAATAAAAACAAACTCGATAATTTCCCAGGCTTTTATATATTAAAACATGCATGCGGGTTTAATTTCCTCCTCTCTCGTCGCCCAAACAAGCTGGAGGACAAGCCTGTGCATCTGTCTCATCCCCTGGGGGAGTTGGTTCTGTAACATATTTGTCTTTTATCTGCATGTTTTATATGCATTTCTCATTGTTCTTCACACAGCACTATAATTGTTCTGTTTGAAAAGTGTTTTGTGTTAACATTGTTCAGTGTCCAAAACAGACTATTTCTAATAGGACAAAGATTTCATCTTGCTCGGACCTTCTTGAACAGATTATTGATGTTAACCAAGGTTCCACTGTATTCTCATGCATGAAAACATACTGAATGTTATCCAATACACACCAACATTGCATTTAAAACCCTGCTCTTCTGTCAAAGTTATCGGAGCTAATATTATTTTCATTACATTTTCCATTGTTCTGGCAATATGTGCTCTTCAAGGTGCAATGAATGAAAAAATAATAATAACGCACAGGCACAGACTGGATTACATCCAAGACAACAAAACAGCAATGTCAGGCTCAGATATAATTGCAAACTCCTTTCTATGTTGTAATAAATCTCATTCATTTATTTTTTATGCAGCTTATCCTCATCAGGGTGGCTGGTATGCTTTAGCCTATCCCAGCTGACTTTGGGCGGGAGGTGGGGCACACCCTGGACTGGTCGCCAGCCAATCATAGGGCAGACAAACAAACATTCACACTCTAATGGACAATTTAGAGTCGCCAATTAACCTAACCTGCATGTTTTTGGAATGTGGGAGGAAACCGGAGTACCCGGAGAAAACCCACGCACACACGGGGAGAACATGCAAACTCCACACAGAGATGCCCAACGGAGATTCGAACCCAGAACCTCCTGACTGTGAGGCCAACCATGCTACCCATTCATCCACCGTGCGGCCTGTAATAAATGTTATCTTTTTTTAAAAAATCCAATGAAAACAAAATAAAACCACACCGTCAGACAGTATCGTTGCGAGTGGAATGAAACTAAAAGACGAATAGAGTGTTACTTTAATTGTTAAATTGTAATTAAATATGCGGATTAATTAGGACCTTCATTTTTCTTTTCTTTTTTTGTGTCTTGTCCAGCATCATAACAGCTGAATGGGAGTCAAGCTGCCTTTAAGTGCTGTGCAAAATTGCTTTGCCAAGGGAGATAATCCAAAGGAGTCTCCCTTGGCATTTGACTGCGTTTATTATGAATTTTGTTGAACCACAGAAGGACCTTCATTTTTCCAATGTAAGTTTGTCTGCAAGTCTTTTTCAAACAATGCAGATGGGCTAAAAATAGTAATATTCCACCGTGTCAATGATCGGTCCGATTGTTGTTTTTGTGCAACAAAAGGCGCCTGCGAGTGCAGCTGGGCTTCCAAACACTTTCCTGCCTCGTATGCAAGTGATTCTGTCCCAACTCATCTCCTGCATCGTGACAACTCCAGGTTTGATCGCAGTCCACAAATACAAATCCTTTTTGGTTTTGTATTTTGAAGTCGAATGGCAGTTATCAAAGCAGTTAAAATATTGTCATCAGTCCAAGACAAGATGACGATTGTGTGCTGACAGGGAAAGGCTTTTCTTTAGTTCCTTGAACAAACACACTAAATGATGGGGCCTGCATTCAACATGTCGACTGCTCTATTTCATATTTCCAGTTCCCCTTTTTTCACATCTCTCTGCAATGATTCAGCAAATTGCTTTCAATGTTTTACAGCAGCTGCCTTTTTCAAAAAGGTTCTAGCGGTGCCAGTAAAAGCTGACAGGCACTCAGCTCAACTATTTATTGTTTGTGTGGATTATTTGCTCTTAAAAGTTGCTGGCAGGCCTCTGCAGATGTTCCTAATGGCGTTCCGTTGGCCTATCCATGGGAGTAGGAGTATTGATACACCAATGTGACAATGCATACTACTTAGGCAGACCATGAGGATTTGTTTGCTTGATATATTCACGACCTTCTATAGATGTTTTTTTAATCATTATTAGATCCCTCCATTGGTCACCTTTTCGCTCGTATTACCCAGTAGAGTTGACAAATTGACATAATAATAGAAAAGACTACATACTTGGTGGCTATTGGGTCAATGTAATGTTCCCGACACCGAGTGGCCATTGTAGTAGAATACTACTGCAATGGCGCAGTGAACGTTCACACAGGAGCTGCTGTCAGCCACAATTCACCACACTCCTAATCATGCTAAAACTCCGCAACTCTACTTTAGCTAGCTGACATCACACGTCACTTCCCGAACCCCGACTCTTAAAGGCACACACAACGTCACAGATATTACACTCCATGTAACATTTGTATTTTTGTTCATTTAGCCATTTGATGATATACACAGAACACTTTTAAATCCCTTTTCCCTTGTTTTCAAGTTTACTTACTGTTTGGGATTTATTTTCCAATTCACTTACCACTCTACACCTAAGCATGCTTATCGGCTGCATAAATAGGAGCCTTGTTTGTAAGCATTCGCTGTAATAAACTTAACTGTCTTTGTAAGCACAAAATTGCGCCCAATTGTATCCACATCAACAGTAAGCGCAATTTGCGGTGTTTTTAATCAGTCCATATAGTTCCCAGACAATTAAACATGTCCATATATTTGCTGTTACAGTCTTATTCCTCTACACAAAGGCAATTACCCTCAAGGCAAGTGGGTCGTCAATAAATGAAACTAAACAACATCAGGGAAGGAATCAATCTGCATATAATATAAATCGTTACTGTGTCACGACTGACGCTTGACAATTGGTCTCAGCATAATTGCATTCTCCTCCATAGAGAGGACATACAATTAGAGAGGGCAGGTGACAGTTTGGACTCATGTAGCCTAATAAAAGACCACTTCCATTGGGTAAATAAAACTCACAGCATTCCCGCTGGTTTGTAATTCCATGTCCATTTTGTGCTCATTGCAATAAGAGCTTTCCAACTGTAATTGTGATGCTTCATACTCCTAGTTTAAAAGCGCTTTTAGGTTCATGTGAGGTGACATATGACTGGGACGGTTCACCTTTCAGCAAACTGATTAATTGATCACATAGCGTCGTCACGCCCAATGAACTATGCAGGTTCGGCGGTTATTACAGTATAAGTACTGGGTACTACACGGGAATAGCCTGAAAGCAAATCACTTCTGAATGAATGTGGCTGGAAGGGAGAAAGCCACACCGTCAGCTGCCCCCGCAAATGTAAGATTGTATGTTCTCATCTCTGATATTTTATTAAATTAGCAATTACTTAAATCCCATAATATTAACATTTAATGATTTCTTTTATGCACATATGACTTTCTTAGGTGTCTAAGTACTGTCTTTTGTCAAGCACATTTCTTAGGTCTTTCAAAAGTGCTTGTCACACACAGTGCCATCTTTTGCCGTCTGGCTCAGACAGGGCTTCGCAGAACCACGGTGCTTCTTCCGTAGATGCGTGTTCTCGTTCGTCTCCTTTTCGGATTCTTCTGAAGAGGTAACAGTGGCCTGCTGGACAATTGAAATCTCTCCTCCATCGGAATCTGCTTCGTCCATTTCCTGAAGCCAGGCCAAAGCCTGTTGCACGGAGAGGTTCTTCCTGCGTGCCAGTGATACGGAGGCCATCCTGATGTGTTTTCCCAAAAATGCAAAGAAGAAATGATTCTCCCGCCTGGGTTGGTATGCTTTGATGCACAGCATGTGCTGTAGTCATGCAATGCCACTCCCTTACCTACACAGTCACAATGGACAGAATCACACCTTTTGGCCACCATTACAGCGTTTATGTGTTGTAGTAGTACGTATGGGGTATGTTGTGAAGAGGAAAGGCATTGCTTACAGTTTCTGCCATACTGCCATCAATGCCATGGCAATTGCCCTCCCATTGAAAAGGGTGTGCTACTTGGCTGGCTTTTGAGCTGTCCATGCCATTGAAACACCAACAAAAGCCCCATGATTACAGTATCAGTCTGTCATCATTTGCCATGTCAATGGAACACTGCAAAAGTGCCAATTGCATCCTGACTGCATGAATCTGCAACAGAGTTCCTTGGTTAGAAGCACAATCAGAGGTCTTGTTCAACAGGTTTTCATCTGCCCCCGCCTTTCCGCGCATGCTGCCCTCACTCATGCAGTCCCCAATATCTGCTACAGGCACCAATACCTCCCCTCCCCCAGGAGAGATTCAGGAGATGACTCCACACATATTGACTAACAAACACAGGCATCCGATACACCATGGTAGTTTCTATGTGCAATATTTCTCATATGCAATATTAGTTCTGGTCAATCCCTGTCTCTACATCGCATGCCTGTCCGTAAAGATATATCCACAGTGTTGTACATACATTTTTTATATCCACTCTGTACACAGAGGTTTGGCCTGCCTTAGATCTGAGCTACTCTGAACAAACAAATGCAAATGTGCCGGGCCTCACAGGTAATGGGTCGTTTTCACGACAAAAGCAGGAGGAGAATCGAGCTGAAGAACTGTGAAAACCTCAGCAGAGGCACATAACACCTTGGGATTTGCACCAAAAAAATAAAAATCCCAGTAATTCTAGCGTTAATAAGCAAGTGGCTGCAAACTGGACATAATTTGCAAAAGTAAATTCCTCTCATTCTCTTTAGAGGGTCATGAAACTAGAGAAGACGTTGAAATGTGAGGATTTGATGTTTAATGTGAAAGTTGTGGCTGAGCAACAGTCACTTTCCTGCCGTGTGGAAGGACAATGCTGTAAAATATTGTAATGCAAGTAACAGTAAATAGTATTTACTGCATGAATTACCGTCATTTATATTATGTAAGACGCAAGAAGTTCTATAAGATGCACCCACTACATTTAGAGAGAAAAAATCTTTGTACATACAGTGGCGTAAAAAAGTGTTTTCCCCCTTCCTGATCTTTTTTTTTTTGCATGTGTGTCTCACTTAAATGTTTCAGATGATCAAGCTAATTTAAATACAAGCCAATGCCAACACAACTGAAAACAAAGTGCAGTTTTGAAAGTAAACCTTTTATCATTAAGCCTCTTTTTGGACCCCTGGCGTAAAAATAACAACAAAAATATTTCATACCAACAGTAAAATATGGTGGTGGTAGTGTGATTACCTGAGGCTGTGTTGCTGCTTCAGGACCTAAAATAGAACCATGTATTCTGCCGTCTGCCAAAAAAAATACTCTGGGAGAATATCTGGCCATCTGTTCATGACCTCAAGCTGAAACCAACTTTGGGTTCTGCAGCAGAACAGCTGTAGTTTTGTAAAATCAAATGTAGAACATTTTTTTTGTCAGTGTATACGCCCGATGGGGAAACCCCCCCCAACTATTTGGCTCCAAGTAGGCAGCTGTTGTCACCACATTGCTATGTTTTGGGGCCCTTGTCAGTCAAGATCCCTTGGAATTGTCATAACTTTCCACCCCTTCCTTTGCACCATCAATAGTTGTATGGAAAATTGTTTACTTTGGGTGTAAGGCGGACTCACTCCTGGAATGACAACCATTCAAACTCACATATGCACGGAACCCACATTATCTGCAGAGTGAACCCTTACACTATCTATTAGTGATGTACCGGTACATAGATATACCAATTTTCCAGACATATTAATTTAAACCAGCTACACTTCTGTTACATCATTGCATTGGCTTTCTGTAAAAGTCACAGCTGCTTAAGAACTCCTCTGTGCGTAACCTTACTATATCTCATTGCTCTTCTGGAATGATTCGACCCTCGTAGCTCATCTATGAAGCACTTTTGGATGTGTGTGTAGGAAAGTCCTCTATTAGTAAAGCGTTTGCACAAGTCCGTGCAGAGCGTCATTTTAGCCAGTCTTTTCCACACGAATGCCTTCCAAAACTATCGCATTCACAGTCTGAGAAGCTATTTCCAAAAAGTAAATGGTGCGGTGCGCTTAAAGCTCAGAGGGCTTAACTTTGTATATATTGTTTACATTCACATGCTGCAGTCTTTGGATTACAGCCAATTGCTGAAAAAGTCTATTTATCTATCTTATTTTTTTGGTTGGTAAATGTTAGGTCTGTCATCATTTTTTTCCCAAAGTTCCTAATATTATGGTACAATAAAAAAAAATATGTGTGGTTACAGATAATATGTATAATGTGAGAATTTTTCCAATTTCTCTTAGGTCTTCTGTGAATATGGCATACATGAACACAACAAAGAACTGGTATAACGAGGGCTGTGTCAAAGCAAGTACCGGCATGCATGCAGAATCATGTAAAAGACTGAAGAAGTCACACAATGGAACACATCGTGACAGGTGATTATAAAACTGCATACATGTCACTTAGGTCAACAAAGTGGCATTCGTGCGCCCGCATAGAGAATCTGAAGACCCTAGCGGCCAGTCAGTGTTCTTGAGAATAACCTGTCAAAACAAACGTCTAATTAAAAGATTCAGGAGGTCTCTGCCCTAGGCATGGGCATTGTTCCAGAGTGTGTGTTCTTGGAGGGAGCAAACTGTTCTATCTCTATTACAACACATGTGCTTCTGTCCGTTGTGCTGAATCACTGTAAACGATAACGCTTCCGAGCATGTAATTTCATTTTTCCGTTCTGCGTGTCTCTACATGCATGTCTGCTGTATCCATTTCCACACTGGTACATCTTGCGTGTGTGCATGTGTTCTAATTGGGCACTGTGTGTGTAGATGTGTACTTAAATACATGCATTTGTGCATGTGTGTGTGATGAATGCCTAAATAGGGCATACTGCCAGCAGTGCACCACAGTGGAACTGGCCATGGCTTTAGCTGTTTCCCTAAGCTGCCTCCATGTCGTAAGTAATTAGGCTGATGGTTTATGTGTGTGTGTGTGTGTGTTTTTCCCTATCAACCATGTCAAAGTAAAAAATAAAAAAGCCCCAAAGTAAATTAAGATACTACAGCCCTGGGAGATTTGTCTGCTCTGATGGACACAGAGAGGAAAATCAATGATGAGACATCACCGCTGTTGGAGTCAAATTTCCAGACAACAAATACAGTATGTTTGCTACTTTGTGTATGACTTTGGGGTGTCTGAAAGAGATTGGCTTTGGTTTGACTTTCCAAATGTCAAGGTTCCGGGTGTTGTGACATTTGTCAGCGCTCGACATCTTCCCATCAATGCCCAAATGAGAGTTGGATCGATCATAAGGACAACCGACAAACAGACATGACAACAGACAAAATGTCTCAGCGAGGAGGAAGCTGAACAGGACGAGTTCAAATTGATGTTGCAGTTGACTGACAAAGAAGAAGAGAAGACTGAAAAAGACAGCAGGGAACTTACTGTGTTGGAAATATGGGAGGAAGACCTGGTGTATGGGACCACATTGATTACAACTTTGACTCCTTCGACATCTCCGGAAAAAGGGGGTGTTTGGTTTTCGGAAGCTTTTGTGGAGTTTGAGTCATTACCTGCACCTGGGTCCAGTTCTGAGAGGCCCAAATTCAGGGTCAACAGACAAAGAGTTTCCTAACATATGCTTTCGGACTGGCAAGTGACAATACAAAACAAAATATGTCAATTTACTAAGGTGTCTGCACAAAGGTGGAGAAAATAGTTCTTTCCTTTGGGGTAAACAGTAGGAACAGAAAGTTGAAGGAAACCACTGCTTGTTTGGCAAATTTAAAACTAAGGACCCCGTAAAACCTCTGGGTGAGGGGGTACTTAAACCCAAACCCCACGCATTGTTTTCTTCTTGTTAGTGTATATCAACAACATGTACACACACACTGATACAAAATCAGGTCTGTAAGTCGTGAGACCTTTGTTAAATATCCAGGTAAGAAACAACCTGATGAAGAAATATTACAATTGTTAGAAATTAATTTAAATCGAAATGACTTTAAATTTGATTCCGAATATTTTCTTCAAGTAAAAGACACAGCAATGGGAAAAAGGTGTTCATCAGTCTATGCAAATATTTTCATAGCCAAATGGGACAAAGAAATGTTGGGGTAAATGTCCTACTGATGCCCCGTCCACACATAGGCAGGTATCTCATAAAACAAATGTTTTTTTCCACGTTTTTGCTTATCATCCACACGCAGATATACGACATTAAAAACAAAGGTTTTCAAAACCTCCAGCCAAAACCTTATTTATTTGATTAAGAACATTGTGGCTTAAACACGTAAGGGCAGGGTTCATAATGAAAAAAACATATTTTTTACTTTATCATAATTATTTTTAGTATGAGATTAAGCACACATTCTGGAGCACGGCCCCCAGCAGGCTCCCTACAGAGGGGAAAGCCCGCCCCCGCCCCCCCAGGAGGCAACCGCGAGTCCACTCCGAAGAGGTGCAAGGCAGACCCGGCCGGATGCCACACGGCAGCCGAGCAAGGGCCACAAGGGGGGCCATGGCGCCAACCGCCGGAACACCCGCTGGGGGCCGGCCAGCTTCGGGCAAGCAGGACAACCACCCCAGAGCCCCCGGGCCCCTGGGCCCAGAAGCCACCCAACCCCCAAAGCAGGGGCCATATTCAACACCCCGGGAGCTCCAGGTCGCCTTATACACAACTGCCGCAGGCCATCGCCTTCCCCGACGCCAGAGGCAGGCGCCTGTAGAGGACCCATGGGTTTACCCCCCCCAACAGTGGCCCGTCCACCCCACCCCCAGTGCTCACACACCCCAGCCCCAGAACCCACACCAAACCCTGTTCCCCCATTCACACATGCCAACATGCATACACCCACACACCTACATTTTCACATATGCACCTGGATGTGCCACCCCCTCAATGCAGCGAGCAGCACCATCGCGAGCTCCCTCGAGACACGTGGCCATACCACCATACCTGGCCGCCGGGAATCCCACAGCCACAGCAGTATGCACTGCTGAGGATGAAGCCTGAGGATGGCTGAGTAGCTCTGCCCACCCTGTGACACGAGTCCCGCCACCCCAAAAATGAATGTTAGGTGTCTGTGAGTCTATGTATAGTGAATAAGTGTAATTAAAACTGGGGAGTTTGCGGCCCCCAGGGCATCACAGAAGAAGGTCATGTTTGTGACCCCCCCACCCCCTGCCACACCCCCATGGAGCACGCGCATTTCCCAAGATCCTATGTGCTTGTTTGCAGGGAGTGGGGGGGCGAGGGCGCAAGGGATAGTAAGACTGGGAGGGAAAAAAAGGATGAGCCGCCATTGGGTAGTAGGCACCCCTGTTTCCCGGGACCCACCGCGGGGCAAGGGCCGGCACGAGGCGAGGTTATCCATAGACCCCGGACGCCCGGCGACCGCAGTCCGGGAGCAGCCTCACCCAGATGTTACACTCTAGCCAACAGGCGCGCCACTGTAGGAGAATCCGGCGGCCCGCACCCCCGTACACAACCACCGCCATCCGTCCAAACACTCTCTTACAGAGACATACACACACACAAACCCTCCTTTACACACACTTTATCACTTTTCCTAGTCTGGCGACATCCGCGACAGAGAAGTATGACACCACAGTCTTTCAACATGCAACTTTTTTACTGTCATCTTTGACAAACACTGCAGTTGAAGCACAAACGCTAAGAAATCACTAATGAATAACACTGATACCTTCCCTCAAGGGCCTTTACTGCTGTCTCATAGTGTATATTTTATTATGTCTGTCACATTGACAGAAGACCCGAAAAGAGCAGTCCTCAGGGCTGCCTGTCTGTAACTAGCAGTCGGTACCCCAAGTTTTAGCTTGCAGTTCAAAGCAAACAATCAGCTGAGAGACAGCTCGTGTCTAAAAAAACACTCCTTTGTTGTGCCACGGTATAAACGACAATAAAAAAATGCCTGCCTTGCTGCAGTACCTTCGTTCTTCTCTCTGCCATTTGAGACTTACCGTCCTTCGGTGACAATACAAGTCGCAGCGACAGTAGATACAAATAACTTTGGCCGTGTAGTGAGAGCCATCTGCTAGGACTTTGAAGCTAAAATACTATAAGATATAAAATAGTATTCAGGACCGCGCGGAGGTCGCGTGGTTAGCATGTTGGCCACACGGTCAGGAGACAAGGGTTCGAATCTCCATTGGACATCTCTGTGTGGTTTTCTCCGGGTACTCTGGTTTCCTCCTACATTCCATAAACATGCATGTTAGGTTAAATATATAAATGAGGACTCTAACATGTCCATAGGTATGAATGTGAGTGTGACTGGTTGTTTGCCTGCCCTGCGGTTGCCTTGCGACCAGTCCAGGGTGTACCCCGCCTCTCGCCCAAAGTCAGCTGGAATAGGCTCCAGCATACCCCAAGAATAAGGATAAGTGACCTAGAAAATGGATGGATGGAAATAGCAATGAAAATACATTTGTCCTTCATTTTCTTCGCTGCTCAATATTTGTTCCCGCGTGTGGCTCAACATCAACGGCCACACCGCTGCTTTTTGTCAAACTACAGCGTGGGCCGAGGGTCAGACAGCATGTGTGCACGTCAATCTGTGTGTCCAAAAAAATACCTGTGTTAAGGGAAATTTCTGCAAAGTTGTTATGAACTCGTTAACTTTGACAGCCCTAATATAAATGCACATTCTTTAAAGTAGTTTTGTAGTCTAATAAGAATTTCCACAGACCACCTAGGGGACTACGTATAACTGGAGATAGACAATTACTAGAGCAGACCAACCACAACCTCCCATGTATTCTTCTAGGTGAATGGACAAAAATTCTGCAGAAGAAGAACAAGAAGAGCGGAAGTCGCGAGGGTGGAGTTTCTTCAGCTGGGACAACATGGGCAGGTAAGCTCTCAGTGGCATTGGCTGTTTTTAGTGCAGTGAGTATGCATCCAAGTCGTGTTGGTTTTACGAGCTTCCACGGTATTTACAATGCCTTGTTGACACACAAGTGTTTCTTCTTGTCAGTGACAGAAGCGCAAAAGGAATGAGCAAGACGCAAATGTGACAGTACCCTGGTGTGTTGTGTAACACGCCTGGAGAGATTTATTGTATCTCACCCTCAATTCGTTGTTTTGGTCTGTAAACATCTCTGCCGAGCCTCTTTGTCAACTCAGACATTTGCTCATTTGGCCGTTCCACGTGCACAATACAACGCCACGAGGCGCTCACAGCTTCTTTAAACACGGCTGAACCGAAACGTCAGCGGATTCCCAGCAAGGTTCCGGCTTGCTCTTATAAATGAGCTCGGCTGCTGCGGGAGGTTGTGTGGATTCTTCCCGTATTGGTTGGTCAGTGAACTGCAGCCCTATAGCGGAAGTGTCGCTGAAGACATTTTTAGACTTGGGTTTGTTTAAAAAAAAAAAGTTATGTGTGCCCCGGAACGCTAAGAAAAGGTACAAAGGAGGAGAACCTAATTGGTCTACGGAGGGTTTGGGTAGCAATGGATGGAATGTGCGTGCGTGTCTGTGCGCGTGGGTGCGTGTGTCGGTGATCTGCTGTAAATGGACAAACACGGAGCATTGCTGTGGATTTACAACCCGTGAGCGAGCGGAGCAGACACCACACTAAACTCCGACACCATCATTAAGAGCCATTCGGTTACTATGGAAACTATATGTAAGCGTTTTGTCCTTGATAGAAATGCTTTTTCACAAGTGTGGCCATTGAAAATAGCCATGAACGATGCAAGTCACACTACTGCCAGTAAAGTTTGTGTATTTTTAAATAAGCATAAGCTGAAGTGTGTGCACGTGATGTGCTGTTAAATTGTTACAAACAGGACCACAGCGTACAGCGAGACATCAAGAAGGAATTTTGTTTTGTTTCTCTTCAGTCCTTTAAATTAATGATGTGTACGTCAGAAATGGACAAATGCCAACATGGCCTCCTACTGGTTGTGTTCAAAATGCTTTGGAAGACTTGCAAAGAACACCAGCACCAGATAGCATATGTTACCAATAGTGGTTTAAAACAACATATTGTACAAAAAGTATGTTTATGTTTCACAAATACCAATGAAATGCTATAAATTATAGTTTGGCGAGAATAAAATAACATTGTCACGCTGTCACTCATGCCGTCATTGTGTGGTTATCGATTCAATTCAATGGTTGCTACCGTGTGCGTGTGTTTCGTAGGGCGGGGCTTCCAAGGTCAGAGCGGAAAAAAGGTGGAATATAATACTATTTGTGCATTTGAATGAACCTGCTGCAGACGGTCTGTTTAAGGGCAATTAGCTACTCGCATCTCTCTCAAGAGATTTTGGCCCTAGCAACAGTAGGGGGGAACGTTTTTTCCAAATGCCCACCCTTTTGTGTGCAGCAGTTCAGACAGGAAACAATTTTACAAATGTAATCTGTGCTTTGAAAATGATTGAAAGCTGTCTAAGCTTAAGCACAACCTTCCCTAAGAAGGTGAGGAGGCCCATGGAGGATATCTTAGTATCGCTATAGTTTTTTTTGGTGAAGGAGGGCATGAGCTTTTTTTATTGGGGGATCAAAAGCTTCTGCAAACCATCCATCCATCCATCCATTTTCTTCCGCTTATCCGAAGTCGGGTTGCGGGCGCAGCAGTCTAAGCAGGGAAGGCCAGACATCCCTCTCCTCGGCCACTTCGTCCAGCTCTTCCCGGCGAATGCCATGGCGTTCCCAAGCCAACTGAAAGACATAGTCTTTCCAGCGTGTCCTGGGTCTTCCCCGATGCCTCCTACCGGTTGGACGTGCCCTGAACACCTCCCCCGGGAGGCGTCCGGGAGGCATCCTAACCAGATGCCCGAGCCACCTCTTCTGGCTCCTCTCAATGCGGCGGAGCAGCGGTTCTACTCCGAGTCTCTCCCGGATGACAGTGCTTCTCACCCTATCTCTAAGGGAGAGCCCAGCCACCCTGCGGAGAAAACTCATTTGGGCCGCTTGAACCCGCGATCTTGTCCTTTCCGTCACTACCAAAAGCTCATGACCGTAGGTGGGGGTGGAAACGTAGATCAATGGGTAAATCGAGAGCTTTGCCTTTCGGCTCAGCTCTCTTTTCACCACAACAGACCGGTGCAGAGTCCGCATGACTGCAGACGCTGCACCAATCCGCCTGTCCATCTCGCGTTCCATCCTTCCCTCAATTGTGAACAAGACCCAGAGGTATTTAAACTCCTCCACTTCAGGCAGGACCTCATCCCCGGAGATGGCACTCCACACTCCTCTGGGCGAGAACTATGGACTCAGATTTGCAGGTGCTGATTCTCATCCCAGCCGCTTCACACTCAACTGCAAACCGATCCAGTGAGAGTTGAAAGTCACGGCCCGATGAAGCCAGCAGGACCACGTCGCCCTGGCTGCGCCTAGAAATTCTGAAATGAAAGTAATCAACAGAATCGGTGACAAACGGCAGCCCTGGCGGAGTCCAACACTCACAGGAAACGGGTCCGACTTATTGCCGGCAATGCAAACCAAACTCTGACACCGGTTATACAGGGAACAAACCGCCTGGATTAGGTGGTTTGATACCCCATATTCCCAGAGACTCCCCACAGTATTCCCTGAGGAACACGGTCGAATGCCTTCTCCAAGTCCACAAAACACATGTAGACTGGTTGGGCAAACTCCCATGTACCCTCAAAGACCCTGCAGAGAGTACAGAGCTGGTCCACAGTTCCACGACCAGGGCAAAAACCACACTGCTCCTCCTGAATTCGAGATTCGACTATCCGGCGGATCCCCGGCCACCAGACGCTCGCCATCTTGCCCCACCTCCAGGCTTGGCTCCAGAGGGGGACCCCGGTGACCTGGCGAAGTCCAGTGTTTTTAATCGTCATCAGGGTCTTTTGAGCCACTCTCTGTCTGGTCCCTCCCCTAGGACTTGTTTGTCATGGGCGACCACATTTGAACCCCTCCCATGTCTGTGTCACCTTAAAGGAAAAACGAGCCACTTTATTCGAATAAAATGGTGGGAAGGGGGGAGGGGGGTGCACTTCCAAATGATGTCAGGAAATTGTATTGAAAGCTGTTGAAAAGGTGGGCAGGCTTTGAAGACAAAGTGCGTCTTTGTAACAAGAACGGAATGGGTATCACGTGGGGAGGGGTTGTTTAGGGGTGGAGGTGAAATGAAAATGGACTGAATGGGCACATGTGGGTTGGAGCAGGAAAAAAGATGAGCGATGTTAATCCGGGGGATGTAAGAAGTAGGCAGGGAGTCTGAGAACAGAGGAAAGGAAAGGAAAAAAAGCTTTCATGTCTGCTTTGCTGCCGCCATTCCGAAATGAATTATTGCCAACGGAGCGCACCGGAGAATTTAACTTGACACTCATCGTGATGCAGATTTCACTCCCCACATCCTGCTGTCTTTGCGTGAACCTCGTTGTCGATGTCTTGTCTGATTCCAGTTCATTCAAAACCGGGTTTTGCTTCCGCGAAAGCCAGCAATGTTGTCTCACTGAAACGTGGCCGACATCAATACATACAACTGGTTGTCTTATTGTGTCCTCTGCGGTGTTCACATTTACACATTTTGCCTGCTCCTGTTCCAGCATGTTCCATTTCTAGCCATTGCTCATTCATGAATGAAGCGTATGTGACACAAAATGTACCTACAGTCGTTTAGTAGTATAAAAATGCATCTGGCGGTGGGCTGTGTGACTGACAGGATATGAAATGAAAGCCATTTTCGTAATGTATGCATGATTCACTTAGCAAGTCCCCTTGATCACTGCAGGCTTTCAGCCGGGGGCTTGGCTCAGATACTCTCCAGCTCCACGGATTTCTTCTTTTCCAGCGTAATTGTCATCAACCAGGAAGCCCGGGCAAAGAGAAGACAGGAATGCCACCATTCTGAACCTCTCAACCAGTCTTTAAGGCAATGGTTCAACCAATGCTTAACAGGGGAACCGCGACTAACGAATACCTTATTATACGAAAATATTATACAAAACATTGATAACACGAATTGGGCTTCGAAGATATTTCCATCCCATTTAATTAACAAATATTCAAAATACAAACATGAAAATGGAAAGAATCTTGAATGCACTGCACCAAGCTGCTCTCTCCTGAGGCGGTAATGCACCAAAGTAATGGATGCCAACTGTCCAATCCCTAATGATGGCCAATCACGCCGTCCCTTTGCTCAGCGCACCCTAAAGCTCCCAACCATTAAAATTAAAATATCCCAGTGTTGCAGCACGGTGTCCGAGTGGTTAGCATGTTGGCCACACAGTCAGGAGATTTGGAAGACCTGGTTTTGAATCTCTATTGGTCATCTCTGTGCGGAGGTTGCATGCTCTCCCTGTGCGTGCGTGGGTTTTCTGCGGGTACTCTGGTTTCCTCCCACATTCCAAAAACATGCTAGGTTCATTGGGGACTCTAAATTGTCTAAATATTCCTCTAAATTGTCCATTGGAATGAATGTGAGCTTCATTGGTTGTCTGCCCAGTCCAGGGTGTACCCTGCCTCTCGCCCAAAGTCTGCTGGGATAGGCTCCAGCATACCCGCAACCCTATTGAGGATAAGCAGCATAAAAACCTGATGGATGGATGGAAAATTCTAGTGTTAAGTTTTGCATGTAACGTACTCTATTTAAACCAGGGGTCTCAAACTCGTGCCACGGAAGGCTGAGACCCTGCAGATTTTCTTTCCAGCCGCTCACTAAAGCAGGTGATTTTAATGATCAGCACCTCCTCCAGTTTGAGGGAAGCAGCTTATCAATTAAAATCACCTGCAGGAGAAACTGGTTGTAGAATAAACCTGCAATGTCTCACCCCTCTATGGCACGAGTTTGAGTCCCCAGATTTAAAGTACATAAACGTACTTATGATTTCTGCCATCGGTCAAAACTCCGTTTGCCTCTTCCTTCTCCGTCATCAAGCGCACCTCGCTCCACCTGGAAAGAAAAGTCATTATTCAGAACAGCATTTGTTATTATTTTTCATTGCTTTTATTATTTTCACATTATTCATTTTTACATTGATGCCTATGTACGTGATAATGTTTTCATTAACAAACATATTTCTTTCAGGTGGGTACAATAGTTATACTTTATATTTTTTGGGGGGGCTGGAACGAATTACGCCATTTATAATGTAAATGTTTTCTCATAACATGAAAATTCCAAGACGCAAAAGCCCCTCCTGAACAAATTAATTTCATATTTAGAGGTTCCACTGTACAAATATTTGGTCCTATATTTAGTATGGTGCAAATGTTTCTGAAATTTTCATTGTGAAGGGTCTCTGAAAATACAAGATCAATACAGTACTACCGCTTTTGAAAACTCGGTGGATCCAACCCCACTTCCTCCATCCCAGTCACCGTCGTTTTGTATTTGGGCAGGACACTTCACCCATCTTGTCTCCAGTGCGGGCCACACTGGTGATGTTAATGAATGTTTGATGGTGGTGGAGAGATACAGTTGTGTGTTCGGGACACCAAAACACATGTTTATCTTGTTATTTTGTGAAAAATATTGTTGAAAGGCGTATTGCCTATGTTAGATCTCTGCTCGAATACTGACATATTTACCTCGTTTTTGCCACGAAAAAGCAACTGGGCGGAGACTGGAAAAGAAAAAGGAAGTCACATCACTTTGAGAACATGTAATTTTTGAACTGCGTATGGAAAACAGTGTTTGTATATTGGTGCATTCTTTGCTGATTTTCCGTTATATTTTTACGATGCTATGCTTACTCTGCTTGGAGACGGAGTAAATCTGTTCACATTCCCTAAAGACGGCATACGCCGCATCACATTCTTCAGTATTATGTCTGGCACATTCTGATCACTGCTGTCCGCCTTTTTAAGATCATCTAAATTCGATTCAGGTCAGAACTTTGACTACGAGATTTTAAAAGTCTCAGTTTTGTTTTTCTTCAGCCGTTCAGACGTGAACTTGCTGGTGTGTTATGGATAATTGTCCTGCTGCAGAACCTAAGTTCCTTTCAGCCTAACGTCACAAACAGATGGGTGGGCATTCTCCTTCGGGATTTTTGGTAGACAGCAGAATTAATGCTTCCATTTTTCACAGTATGTTTTCCAGGTCTTGAAGCAGCAAACCAAGCCCAGACCATCACATTACTACGTCCATATTTTGGTGTTGGTATGATGTCCTTTTTTGAAATGCGGTGTTACCTTTGCACCAGACATAATGGGACACACACCTTCCAAAAAGTTATTACAGAGTATTTTCCCAAAGGTCTTGGGGATGATCAATAATGTTTTCTGGCAAAATTGATGTTCTTAATGTTCTTTTTGTTCAGCAGTGGCTTCTGTTTTGGAACTCAGGCCAGTGTCTTTCTTATGGGGGAGTCATGAACACTGACCTTAACTGTGGCAAGTGAGGCCTGCAGTTCTTTGGATGTTGCAGTGGGGTCTTTTGTGACCTTTTGAATGTGTCACCGCTGCACTCATGGGGTAATTTTGGTTGTCTGGTCACTCCTTGAAAGGTTCACCTCTGTTCCCGGTTTTCCTCGTATGTGTGTAATGACTCTCACTGTGGTTCGTTGGAGTCCCAAAGCTTTAGAAATTAATCTCAGTAAAGGGGTCATGTAGGTTTGGATTTTTTTCTCCCTTAACAATACAACAGTTTATTTTAAAAACTGCAATTTTTATTAATTTGTGTTGTCAATGACTAATATGTGCATTTTTTTGGATGATTCGAATTGTGACAAACACGCAACAAAAAAAGACATCAGGAGGGGGGTAAAAATGTACAATGTCATAATAACTACTCATCCCAGCACAATATCAGTGAATGTTGTTATTGTTGGGAATATTTGATTTTCTTCGCTTTGTCCTTGGCTGTGTTTCGATGAGTCTGGTTGTCAGAATCGTTCTCGGTGTGAGGTCACAGCCAAGATCTCAGCAGGTCAGAAAATTAGCTCGGGGACGTTTGATAATCACAACATCTTCTTACAGAAAATGTTCAATATATCTGCACCAAAATGTGTTCGGACTGAGAAATGTTCTAGTTTGGTACGTGATGGAGTGGGAATCAGTCGGGTCACGGAACAAGTGAAAACTACAACAACCAGAAAATACATATATTGTTCTGGTGCACTGGCATGATAAGGTTTGCCAGGCAACTGCATGCATGCAAACTCAGTCATTAAGACTGGTAGCTCTCCAACAAAGCAAAGGAGAGCGTGGGTTGTCATTCCTACATCTCTGTAGCTAACCATAAATTAAGCCCCCGGGAGAGCGCAGGAACCAGAGAGGCAGGCATGAGAGGCAAGGAGAAGAGGGCTGGCAGAGAGACGCAACAGAGTCAGACGAGACAAAGCTCAAGATCCGGCATAGCCTCAAAGAATAAACCTCCCTTCCCTTCCGCTCCATCTTCCTTCTGACAACTGTGCAGATGACTTTCATCATGCCCCATTTTTCTTTTTCTGATTTGAAATACATTTCATCAGCAAATGTGGATATCGTGGACATCGCATTACTCATTTGGAAGCACATATTGTTCATTTTCTCACAGGCACTCAACCAGTTAATCCTACCGGCAGAAAACGTCAGAGTTTGGGTGAAGCCACATTGTGGCATCTTAGTTCAAACAAAAAATTAAAAAGAACACTAATCATGCCAAACACATACTCACACATACATAGGCACACAAAGCTCCCTCACACAAGGTGCTGTACTGCTGCTGGGGGATGCAGTCATCCATCATGCCTCCATCGAGGGAAAAATAGTGACAGTTTAGAGATTGGCTTGCTAGCTCACTTTGCTCTGTCTCGCGTTCAGTTTTTCCCCAAGGGGACGACAGAAGAGGCTTTCCTTGTTGAGATGAATCCAACCTACTGTCCATCTCAACGATTACTGTGGTGACCTGAGATTTTTCTCTCTCGCTATGGCAGTTTGAACGCAGGATGACACAAGCGTTAGAAGCAAGTGTGAAGTGAGCCCGCTGAATCACAAAACTAAGCAGCAAAGAGAAGAGTTAACACCAAAATATGTATACATATTCAGGAATCAATTATGTTGTTCAAATGATCTTGTTATGTTGTAGGACAAATTAATCATTAAAAAACTGTGGCATTTGTTGTGTTGTGTTTATTATTTTTGGAATAAAAAAATGGCCCATATTTACAATTGATATTATGTAATTATAATTAGTAGTATCTCTACTTCCTCTGCCTCTTATATATAAAACAACTTTTTTTCTATCTGCGATTAAATGTGATTAATTATGATTTTACTATGGACAAAATGACATTAGTTGTGATTAAATATTTTAATCGTTGTACAGCCCATGAAGAGAGAGAGAGAGAGACAGAGACACACACATACACACACTATGGACCAAATGTGATTAAATACAGGTTTTTTAAAATAGGGATGTCCAATAATATAGCCCCACTGATATTATTGGCCCGATATTGGCAAAAAAATGTAATATTGATAGATATCGGTATGAAGTTTTTTTCCTATAATTAAAACCAATTTTTAAAAATGCTGCATGTAGGCCTATGGGCTGTAGTATTTTTCGGAGATGAAATGATGTCCTCATCTAACAGCTCTGTATGTGTATCAGCTTGCTCGCTCTCTATCTGACTAACATTATATCTGTGGTGTCCCTTTTGGATATTCAACTTTGAAATTTGCAATGACTGCAAAGTGTTGGTTATGCGAGGCGGAACAAAGACTTAATTCCAATTTCCAGGGCAAAAGACATTAATCAGAAAATCATGGAGCGTATCACACTTGATATGCAGCTCTATTCTTTTTTTTTTTTTTTTTCTTTGCTGCACTCAACGTACGACATACAACATACACACAAACACACTGACACACTCGCGCACACAAACCCACACCCGCCCAACCCCATGCACACTCCCCCAACCCAGGTCCTCCTAGGCACCAATCCGGCACCGGGACGCACACCCATCCACCCCCACAGCAGCGAGCCCGGGCCAACCCAGGTGCCCCCGGGGGTCAGATACGACCCCACTCCCACATCTGGGTAGAGGCAGCCCCCGGAACCCAGGGCTCAGAAGCGCCGCCCCACCCACACCCAGCCAGCCCAGCCACCCGACCCGAGCCCGACGGCCCCGACCCAGGCCCCGCCCCGCGGCCCCCCGCCCCACCACCAACCGGTCGCCTCGGCACCAGACCTACCCCAGCCTCAATAGAGATAAACACCGGTCCCTCGCAGAGCAGCGCAGCCCAGCCCCCCTCCGCAAGGGACCCCCAGCGGCCCGTATGCCCCCGGCACCTCCGCCAGCCGCCCAACTCTCAGAGTGACGTGAAAGAGCTAATCACCGGGGACCAGAGTGAATGAGATTGGTCCAATTGATTGTTTAAAGAGCTAGACATTGTCTCACAAGAGATCTGATCTAATAAAAGGTTCCTAAATTGGTTCATACTTAGATTGGCTTTGTTTTCCAATTCATGAGAATAGTTTTCTTTGCGATGCATAACGCAGTAAGGACCATACGTGAGGTGTTATTATTTTTTTTTTTTCTTCCTAATTGTCTATTTAATTTTATTTTTTTTTTTTTTTTTTTTTTATTTTTCTGTTTCACAGAACGTATGGAGTTCCTCGGGTATTCCTAAGATGTTGTACAATGTTGTTTACAGTGACATCAAGAAGCTAATTGCTGATGCTGTACCCATTAGCTTCACAACAGATGGAGATATGCGTATGGCGCAGAAATGTGATGTTACGCACATCGGTATCGGTTGGTATCGGAATCAGGGAGTGGGAGTTGGACAATATCGGCATATCCGGTTTTGGTTGCCTGTGCACATAAACATCATCTGGAGCAGTTCAGAATCAACATGTATCTAGATTGTGGGCTTAACTTGGCTTGTCAATCAGTTTTGCTCTGATCAACCAATCAGAATGCAGAATGCAGACCTTAAACTGCTGACGTTGTTGTAGACCAGCTGGCCCAGTAAAGCAAATCTGAACTCTGAGTGGTTAAAGAAACAGCCTCAATGCCAATACAGTGTATGAGACATGGGCCTGCATCAGACCAGATTAACATGGCAACACATAGAAGCTGAAATCTTAAAAATGTATCATACAGTACTAGAATCAGTGCAGCCAAGAGACATGCTACAGACAGAAGATAACGGACTGCTCTGAACAAATGAATACAATTGCATGGAACATATACTAAAATTCAAGTTGAAAATATAGGTCACTGCTTCTGATAATTTTGGGCCAGCAGAAAAGGCTTTGCTTTCCACTCTGGCAAAAAAGACTTAATAAGAAACAGCGGTGCAAAAAGTTTTTGCTCCCTTCCTGATTTTGTCCTACTTACACCACCGTTCTCAAGTTTGGGGTCACTTAGAAATGTCCTTATTTTTAAAAGAAAAGCACCGTTTTTTTCAATGAGGATAGCTTGAAACGAATCAGAAGTACACTCTATACCTTGTTAATGTGGTAAATCACTATTCTAGCTGCAAACGTCTGGTTTTTGGTGCAATATCTACACAGGTGTGAGAGGCCCATTTCCTATCACTCTAGTGTTGTAATGGTACAATGTGTTTGCTCATTGTGTCAGAAGGCTAATGAATGATTAGAACAACCTTGTGCAATCATGTTAGCACAGCTGAAAACAGTTTATCTGCTCAAAGAAGCTATAAAATCAAATACATTATTGCATTTGTTTCTGCTAAGGGTTGCCCAACCAGTTACTGGGTTTAGGAGGCACTCACTTTTTCACACAAGGCCATGTACAGTAGTGTTTAAAATAATAGCAGTCCAATGTGACTGACCAGATTAAATACTTTTATTAGTATATTTTATAGGTGCATTAGATACTCCAAAAACAAACAAGACCCAGCATTCATGAAATGCACGCTCTTAAGGTTCTGCAATTGGGCAATTAGTTGAAAGGGGTGTGTCCAAATAATAGCAGCATGGCATTCAATCAATAATCAATTTTGTGAAAAAACAGGTGAGAATCAGGTGGCCCCTATTTCTGGATGAAACCAGCGCTTGAACATACATTTCTCTTTGAAAACCTGAGGAAAGTAGGTCATAAAAACTGGATTGAAGAGGGAGAAACTTAAGAGGAGGTGCAAAAAACGTTTGGCTGTCCAGGTAAAATGATCTCCAATGTCTTAAAATGGAGAGCAAAACCAGAAACACATGCCAGAAAACACAGCACAACTCTCAAAAAGATCAAAGAATAACCAGAATGGCAAAGGCACAGCCAATGATTAGCTCCAGAATGATCAAAGACAGTCTGGAGTTACCTGTAAGTGCTGTGACAGTTAGAAGACGTATGTGTGAAGATAATCGATTAACAAGAATAGATGAGCAGCAGAGCTCATTCTCCAACAGACTCCTGACTCCAGTTTCGTTCTCACAGCGAACGCTACAAGACTTTATTCAATCCACAGGCCATCGAGCTGTCTAACACCTCACTTACAGTGTATGTAAAAGTTAACTCACGTTATTGCACTGTACTGTCTGCTCTCCCTTGTATAAAGTGTGCCTGTGTACTTGTACATACCATATATTTACACACTATTTGTAAATATGCCAATATTGTTTCTGATCTTGTCTATTGCTTATATTATTTTTATTTTATTGCATTCGTATATTATATACCAATATATAATATAAATATTATATATTATTGTATTCATATTGCATTGGATTTCTTCTTTAATCTGAGAGTGTTTGTCTATTTCTTCTCCAACTGAGCTCTTGTAACTAAGCAATTGGCCTTGTGAATCAAAAAAGTCTGTCTAAGTCTAAGTCTTCCCCGGCATAATGGATCAGTTTGCTTATGTCAAATTACCTGAAGAAGTCATGTTGACTTAGACTAAAGAGAACATGCCCTTGAAAAGTTTCTACAAGACAATGAGCCCAAACGCACAAGTAACCCAGCAAAATCTTGGTTCCAATCCAATAAAATGAATGTTATGGAGTGGCCAGCCGAATCCCAGGCCTTAATCCAATGGAGACCTTGTGGGTTGACATAAAAAATGCTGTTTCTGAAGTAAAACCAAGAAGTGGTATTGAATTGTGGAATGTTGTTAAAGAATCTTGGAGTGGAATAACAACTGAAAGGTGCCCCAAGTTGGTTGACCTTATGCCACACAGATGTGAAGCAGTTATAAAAAACTGTGCTCAAAAAAAGAAATATTAGTTTAGAGATTTACAGGATTTCCAATTACTAGAAACAAAAAAATGTGTACAAAATAGTTTTGAGTTTGTAAAGTCAACGGCAGACACTGCTATTTTTTTAACCCCCCCCCTTTCAACTAATTGGCCAATCCCAGAACCCAGGAGAGTGCATATCATGAATGCTGTGTCTTTCTAGGAATCTATTGCACCTGCTCGTAACTTGTTTGCCATGTAACGATAAAAATATACTAATATCAATGATTAATCTGGTTAGTCACATAGCACTGCTATTATTTCACTACCGTTGCTTTGGATTTTATTCTCCCTTAATATTAAAAAGTTTCATTTAAAAACTGCATTTGTGTTCAGTTGTGTTGTCGTTGACCAATATTTAAATTTGATCAAAAATATTTAAACATGAAAAAAAAAATCAGAGTCATCACAGCACTCTATTTAATGCATCAAAGTACATCCAAAAAGTGTTTGATCTACAAGTACATTTGCTCCGTTTGACATTGTACTGAGTCCAAGCAACCGCTCTGTCTACTGTATATACCGTTATCTTCCCTGTAGGAGCGCAGCAACAGCCTGAGGTGATCGGCAACAGCTGAACATTCTGTAGTAAACTAAGTAGAAAAGATGGGAGAAAAAAATGCTAGTGCGCAGGAAAGAAGAGACCTTCAGGCAAAAAGAGCATAGAAACTTTTCATAGAAAGCAGCACCAAGCAGAGCAAAGATGCAAATGATAGTACATATACGCACACATGTGTATCCCAAAGGATAAGTACTTTTGTCTGATGAGTACAGGCTAAAGAACCAGGAACACGAATTTAACTGTCAGCACTTTTCTTTCCATTTTGTAGACTCGGGGTGCTGATGAATTTGTTGTGAGACATCTCAAACTGTCCAACTTAAGTGAGTGGAAAGAAAGGATCGAGATAAGCAGTAGAGGGTTACGCCCAGAAGGACTGATTGCAGCAGAGTCCTCCAGCTGCCTCGAGGGTGCCGACGTTTGAACGTACTGCCAGCATTTTTTCCCGCTTCTTCCTGCTTTGAGTATACGCCGATGTAACAAACATACCCATGCACCAGTTGTTGTTGTCGTCAGGTAATAATAATGATGTGACTACGCTATGAATGTTAACTGGCGTTGAATGTGTAGCCTATTGGGGCAACAACATGACTATCAATTTCAGACATGTGCTGTACATGAATACCACCAAGCCCAAGGGGATCCAGTCATCTTGATCAGTGACCAGTCAGCCATTTTCTTTGCAGGTGACATTGTAATAATGACATTTTAAGCCATTGACATACAGCGGCTTTATTATACCCACACAGTAATCCCTCGTTTATCGTGATTAACTGGTTCCGGACCCGACTGTAGTAAGTCAATCTCTGCAAAGTAGGATTCCTTGTTTATGAATCAAGTATTTTTGTCGTTATAGCATAGAAAACCTGTTTACGAGCTTCTAAATATGTTTTTTCAACTTTGGGTGTGTTGCTATCAGTGTGTTCCCTAGAGGTGCTAAGCGACGGGCGGACAGGAAGTGACAAGGTTGAGTCTTAGCATGGCGTGGGTTACTGCGGCAACAGTAGCCCGTGTTTTTATTAGAGATTTTTGTGCCTGCAGTGAGATCATTCAAACCCGCAATAAAACCAGAGGTCAAGTCTGGTGCTTGTGTGTCTCACCAAACATTACAGTAACATTACTGACACCTAGGGACCAGTTTAGAATACTACGTATCATTCACAGCATCTTAAACAAATTGCTTCAATATGCATGTTTTTTACTTAACAATGGGTTTTATTCAATTTGGAATATGTACACTTTATTTAAATATATATATATATTTTACAATTAATAGGCTGTATTCAACACAATAACTAATTATAGTTATTTGATAATTAATCAATTTTGGAAAAAATGTCACAGAGTGAAGCCACAAATTCCCAGCGCGGTGGTGAAGGATTACTGTACATAAAAAGCCTACAACATGTACACGATGATACCCAAGATGGCAGGGGAGGTCAAAAGGTGAACCAGTGAAATGTTATTGTGGTGTTTTGGCTGCCACTATTTCAGAAACCATCTGACAGACTTGATGTATCTTTGCAAAAAGCATGTTGATTTTTAAATTGTTTTCCAAAATGAGATAGTCGTGCTCTTTGGGTCAAAGGTAAACCGCTCAAAGTGCTCATCATGATCCTGCAGGGATTATTTCTCCGTGCGAGTGCAATATCTCTCTGCTGATTTCAAGATGCTTGATGTAACTGGGTTCCCAGGTCATTATTGGTGGATGCTTCTCTTGTCAGAAGCATTTCTCTTTCCTGCTAATAGTCTCTACACATTTATTTACACGTGTTTTTCTACGGCGTATATTTTGCACCTACTGATCAGTGCACTAAGATCAGCTCCACTGTAAGTGAGCATTCACGAAGAGTCACTGCAAAACGTCTTCCTCTCGCCTTATGCCCATCTGAATGTGAATTGTATTTTTTTTTCCTAGTGAGTCATTTTCTCTCCATCTGTCCTCTGACCCCGTGCCTCAGGCATAGCATGTCGCTTGATGCAATTTTCTGTCCATCCTGTGCACAATGCGGCTTCCTTGCAGAGCGTTTTGAGCGTTAGACATGCAGCGTTTACATGCATCATGTTTACATTTGGAAATTGGTGGATTCCGAACAAGGTTAATTGGAGATAAGCTTCGTGAAAAGGCACAGAAACTTGACCTAGAATAGCCTTATTATAGAATAAATACATATTCGTGTTTTCCTTTGGAGGACGAGCCGCATAGAAAATGGATGGTTGGATGTTTTCCTTTGTTTATGATTAAAATGTAAAACTCTTGTGGTTGCCAAACCTTTTACAGTCGTGCACCCCTTCAGGCATTGAAGCCAAGTACCGCCTACTTCTGCACACTTAAAAAACCTTTTTTATCTAAATGAAGAGATTTTTGAGTTGATGAATAAAAGGTCCTTTAAGTCAATGCAAAAAAACGGACACATTTGCCCAATAATTGACAAATGGATGTAGCTTGGCAAACTTTTCTAATGGGATGCACACATTGAAGGAAGATATAGTCACCCATGCAATTCCAGCTGCATATGTGAGATATTTTCAATGAGACGCTTGTTTTGTTTACATTTAGAAGGCATGTGGCAAACGGCGCTCTTATTTTGAGGACCAGAAGGATGTTCTGTGTGTGAGACTCTGTCTCATTACGGCTAAGATGAGCTGGGTGCAAAAATAAACGTGCTTGTCCTTTCCGCTCCATTATCCTCACACAGTGAGGCATTCGGGTGCACTCGTAATTGTGAGCGATTGGCGCTAATTGTTTTTCATTTCTATTCGCGTACCCCTTATGGCATTACCCCACTGTAGGAACCTAGGTCTTAGGCCGTGTCCACACAAACACACACATTTGTCCCTCACCGTGTAAAAAAGATATGTATGTATCATCTGCTGTATGTCGCTTTAAAACTATTTCAGGTCACAAAGAGACACATTCACAGGCTGTCATGCACACGCCAGTATAGGCAGTCCTGCAGCCACAGACAGTTAAGACCATTTTGGCGACTCAGAAGCATAGCATTGGTGACATCATTTCCGTAAAGCGAAAATAAAAGTACGTTTACTCTTTAACACGCACAATGTCGGGGCATTCAGTTATGTATGTCATCTGCTTCGCCGTCCACACACGTGCACAGAAGCCGGCAAAAAAGCAAATTAGAATATGCGTTGTTGTTTTTTTCTGTGACCGACGGTGTACCGTGTACTGCATGTTTGGCTCAAGACCTGGTTCTTCATTACTGCTTCCTGGGCCAAACCTGCCTTGTTCCACGTGCACATCCGTTTCTTACTGATCAGATCATTTTATAAAGCACCAAGGATGGGTTTCCTTCTAAAATAGACGAGCCAAATTGAGAACACCAAAAGAAGTTCCACTTGCTTAAATTAGAGACTTCAGTGTAAGTGTGTGAAATCCCTTTGGCACACTTACTCAAGTCCAAACGGACATGTTCTGGGAGACCGAATTCAGCCTTAACTACTTGATCTTGAGTGTTTCTGAACTTTTGGTGAGGCCATCCATTTTCTATGCCGCTTATCCTCATTAATAATGTGGTTATGCTGGAGCCTATCCCAGCTTGGTGTGTCCAATTACACGAATGAAAAACATAGCTTGTGTTACAAAGGAATGTCGCTAGGCTCAATTCTCAAGTTGCGGTCACAGCTCCCATGTGAGCCGAGTAATCGGATCAGTACAAGCCACAAAACGCCTGAAGTGCCGGTGAGGGATGGGCATGTTTGAGGCCGCTCAATCTAATCAATGACCTAATCAATAAGTGGGAGCTGGAGGAACGGGATTACTTAGAACTGGAGGAAACGCTCGGCCGGCCATTCACTCATCTTGATTAAAGGCCATTCTTGGTGGCTCGGCGCCGGCCTGTTGTACTGTGGGCTGATACCAGATCTCAGGGTCAATTGTGTGCCAGAATCCGTTTAATTACTCAGGTATCGTCTCTGTGGTCTGCGGGGCAGCCATGCGGATATGAGTAAGGTTTGGGGTTTATGAACTACCCCAGAAGACAGTGATCTCTCCTCCAGCGCTAATTTCCTGCGTTTATTGCACGCAAGGAGACGACAAAAGCGTGCGACGTTCCCCCTTGGTGTTCCATTAAAAAAAGTCTGCACAAGCTCGGGAGAAATTGTAACTGAGCCAAACAAACAGCAACATAAGACGGATTAGGCACGCTGGAAGTGACTTACAAGGGTTCTCGTGAAGCCGTACATTTAGTTCAGCTCCAGGCTACATTCTGTAGCACTACGATTTAGCCTTGTAAGTAAATCTTTGCCAGACATGTTTGCGTATTAACAAATAATGGTGTCACTTGCTTGTGCTAAACACTTGGTCCAAGTGTCAGCCAGCGATGCTTAAAGACAGGGGTGTTTATAAATAAAACAGTGCAGTGCAGACTTACAGGATTGGCGTGTGCGGGTCTTAAAAAGTTTCATGCTACTATCATGCAGCGCCAGCAGAGTAGGTAGAGAGAGTCATTTGGGAATGACTAATGACTAGTTTGTTTTTTGCTCATCTCCCACTCAGTTTTCTCCCTCATCGTAGGAACTAAAATGCATTGATTTTGCCTTTGACATAACTCAAGTTTGGTTGGAAAAAGATGCACCTCCACTGAAGTCTTTGGTGCCTTCAAGGGGTGGAGACCTCACGCTTGGAAAACCTCTGAGCTACAAAAAGGGGAAGTGGAGGGGAAATATTCACGGTGTGTGTCTGTCAGAATGTCTGCGTTGCTGAGTTGATGCCAGCGCTGTCCGGTTCTCACACATTCCGAGCGTGCCTTTATGGATCTTACTGTTTGCACTGGAACAGAAAAAGCCCGTCCCCAAACTGCTGATCTGGAAAAAGGAATTACTTGCAAACACTTTTTTTTTTTTTCACAAGAAGCAGCACGTGCATAAACATACCATCTGAATTAAAATGGCTCCAATTGAAACCAACAGCTACCGAGATTTACACCCAAATGGAGGTGTTTGGATGTTTTACTCCCCTGCAGGTCATGTTACATTACGTCTTCTCCAGAGAGGGGCCCACTGGGTCACATCAGGGTCCTAGTGTTGTGTGCCCAGCATCTATTACCTACTGTATGAATATAATGAATGTGACTGTGCTAGGGCTCAGTCACGCAGGACAAACATGCTCATTATAGTATTATTTCGATTAAATTACATTGGCATTTTTAGATCATGAAATCAAAACTCTAAACTTAATCAGAGGTGTACACAGCCGAAGTACAATACGTATATTACGCCAACATTAAGCAATACATTTCATTCATTGAATGTAACTAATAAGTAGATCCAGAAACTACTCATGAATTGTGCAATTAAATTTTTCCCATTATCAATATTTTTAGTTTTTTTATGTCGTTGCTTGTCTTTACTTAATGCTACAACGTACTATAACATATACGTATTCTTGTTCTATTACTTGTATTATATTTGTATTTAAAGTATAACAGGTATAAAAAAATAGTACAACAATTTTAACTTCTATTATGTTATTGTCTCCAAAACCTTCCTTTCTTTTTTTACACAGGAAGTGAAAACATTTAAACAACTAAATGCAAGAAACAAGATAGTATGAGCATTGGCCTGTACAAGATATGGTGTGAATGAATTATCAGTAGTAAACATGAAGAAGGAGTAGATGAAGTAGTCTCTGGTTCTTTCTACTACTTTTCAGGCATGTTGAATTGAGCAAAGGTGACGTACCTTCTTAATGTAACTAGTGTGGAAAAAAACAAACCATACCGTACCATACGTTGAAAATTCTTAGAAACACAACATAGCTTCACTCAACCTCAACCACACTTTATTTAACAAAATATAAGCAGGTCAAATATTGCAAAGCATAAAAATGTAGTTGGACACACAGCGGTTAAAAATGATAACAAATATCGCATTGGCTGTGGCACGCAGGTGGCATGTATCCCCCCCCCAAAAAAAAAAAAAAAAACCCTTCTGGTGGAACAAAAGAGAGAAGAGTTAAGGAAGATGCGAGGCAATGATGAGTGTCTGTCACAGATTTGCCATGACCTTAATCCCCAAGAGAAGTAAAGGCAAATCCAGCACTACGAAAAACGTTTTTTGGCCTTGGGCCTACAGAGCAGCCACTGCAGATGACTCATATCATTTGCATACTCAGACTATTAAACAATCCATCTTTGAGCCTGTGTGTAATCTACACTTCCAAAAATGCCACCCCCCGTGTTATCTGTCACCAATTAGTTGCTATGTGGGAAGGATAATAGTTAAGGGTGCAGAATGCAAATGGCCAAATGTCTCGTTCTCTGACTGAGCAGGAGGACAAAGGAAGTGATTCAGCACCATGGACAGTGTCACGTTGAAAGTTAAGTTGCCTCACTAGTTTGGGCTTACATACTCTTTTAACCCAACCCAACTTAAGGCCCCTCCACCTAAAGTAAGCTTCTTTTAATTTATACTTTGTTTTCTATAAAGAGCTTCAAAACAAAATTGGGGGTGTCATGAAATGCGTTACTGGGTTTTTATGCTGCATTAACAGACATTAAAAAAGGGCATTGTTGCATTAGTGGCACACACTGCACATAGTAAGTGGGCCTCTGTAATGCTTTTTTAAAGTGTACCTTAGTGCCAATAGTAACACCTTCTGTTAGAGCAGACCTGCAGTCATGACATAGCCTGCTATATGGTTAAGTGTAAAAGGCGAACCCAGCCATGTTTCTGAAGGCTCAAAGCACTTCCTCTATATAAGGACTGGCCACCTTCCCCTCACAGCACAATCCACCTTTTGTTAAAAAGCAGGAATTCAACCCCAGTACAGTGTAGTTCAATCACATTTTCTTTACAATGAGTTATTTGTACAAGGTTAGATAGCTTTAAAAAAAACACAGTAAAATATGAATCATAGTATTTTTATGTTTCTTTGTGTGGAGGAATACTTTTTTTCTCACAAAAAAAGCAGTTTATACTATGTTTACCTGCACTCTATACATTGATCAAATCATCCCAGCTCAATTGAAAACGTTGCTCAACAGTTGAAAAAATATGATGGTACAAACCCCCCAATGACGTATTTTTTTTACTTCCTCTCACCCAACACAGGCTACACTCATAGACGCACAAAAACCACAGAACTATTATTTACGCTACATCAACTTTGCAGCAGAAGCATCCGAGTGACGTCGTGCTCGTACGCATGTCGCCATGGAATCAACGATTGGCACGCCGTTAAAAAAAACTAAAAAAAAACCACACACAGTATACATTCAGAAAAAAAGGATGATAGGTTGAGTTTGGAGAGGATAAGAGGGCCACACCCGCGCCATCTAGTACCGCATAAATAATCCCAATATTTATCGACAATCAGATAAAACAAACATGAACTCAAACATGCACTGACAGCATCACGTCCTTCCTGATACTAACCAACACCTCTTTTCTCCAAACCGGTTTGAAACAACAAATACAAATCCTAACTGCAGGTTCACAAAAATAGAGAAATGGCACTTTGTTATAGTCATATATATGTAACTCTCATAATATCTCTCTATATAGTCATCATATTGATGGAGCATGAAAGGGGTTTGGCCTCCTCATCGGTGGCCATGGTTCCTTGGTCGCGCGCTATGTGTGCGTGGGTTGAAACCATGCGGAAATATCATCATGCACATTATGTTACACCGGCCCAACTATTTACATTTACATTCATGCGCTCGTGCACCATTCCCTCGCGCACACACGCCCCCCCACCCCCCCTTTTCATCGAACTGTATGCTCCCCTTTTATTTGATACAAATCTGAAGTCCAATTGCGGCAAATAGCGCAGGGGGGTTCTCAGAGGGGTGGGGGAGGGATTGTCATATACATAATATACAGTGCTGGGGCCCCGTGCAGCAGACAAACTGGTTAAAGAGGACTAAAACAAGACCGCTCGCCTCCTGTGTGAGGACAAGAAGGTTTTTTGGGTCGCGCAGACGCGCCAGTCTGTGCGTCCTTTCTAAACCCATTCCAGCCCCTCTTCTGTTCACGCATCGTTTGTCGTGGACAAGTGTGTGGTGCAATCAAAGCCACGGTGGGCGCCCGTGTCCGCGTGGTAGGGCCCGCTGTGCCAGTACGAGGAGTCGCACACCGTCTGCAGGGAGTTGATCTCAGAGGCAGACGAGTTCCCGTCCCGCCGCTTGGACCGCTTGCGGTTGCGCAGTATGAAGACGAGCATTCCCACGACGGTGAACGCCGACGTGACGAACACCAGCAGCAAGCCAGGGACGAGCACCGAGATGGAGACCCGGTTGGGCTCTAGGTAAGAGTTAGAGCGTGTGCCCGAGTCCAGTGTGAAAGTGCTGTTTTTGGACATAGGGGTGGGAGGGGGCATCCGCTCGTAGAGTCTGGGGCACATGAGGTCGTTGCGCACGTAGCGGAAGTCACGTTTCCAGAACTCCTCTGGCGACTCGCACTTGAGATCGCTCACGATGACGTCGGCTCCGAGTCTTTCGGTCCACTGCTTGAATGGCACGATGTTGCACGAGCAATCCCACGGATTTCCGTGCAAATCGATCTGAATGATGGAGTTAAGCTGGTCCAATACGCCAGCTACGGGCAGGTAGGAGAAGTAATTGTTATGCAGGCTGATTTTGGACAAAGAAATTCCAAGGAAAGCATCCACCGGCAAAGACTTGAGCAAGTTGTTATTAAGGAAGAGAACCCTCAAGTTTGGCATGGGGGTGAACGCGCCCGCCACTATGAGCTGGATGTCGTTGTATTCCAAACTGAGATATTCCAAGTTGAGGAGGCCCACGAACATCTCTGCCATGAGTGTATCCAGGTAGTTCTTGTCCATATACAGCCACCTCAGCTCACTCTGGTTCTGGAAAGTGCTGTTGTCGATGGCCTTGATGTTGTTCCCGCCGAGATCGAGCAGGTTGAGGCTGCTGTAGCCGAGCAGCTGGTTCTTTTTCACGGCGTGGATGTTGTTGTCTCGCATGTTCAGTTCGTGGGCAACGTGTGGTCTGGGTTTCAGAT
Organism: Oostethus manadensis; assembly: GCA_024372805.1. Taxonomy (NCBI): domain Eukaryota; kingdom Metazoa; phylum Chordata; class Actinopteri; order Syngnathiformes; family Syngnathidae; genus Oostethus; species Oostethus manadensis. The sequence continues at coordinate 4,576,759 of QODF01000033.1, read as the reverse complement.
TAGATAAGCTCTCGATCTTCTTGCCCTCACAGTTGACCCCTAGCCCCTGTCTGGAGCCGACCAGCTTGCAGTTGCACGGCTGGGGGCAGCTGGCATTGTGAAGCTGCTCTTTGGCATCGCTCACACCTGTCGCTATTGGAGTGGGCTTGGTCTTAAGCTGCCAGTTCTCCCGTGATTTAGAACGGCTCTTGGCTCCGTGGCCGCCAGGCGTCGGCGGCCCGCTGGCGTCTGAGCTGGGCTTGTAAGGCGTGGGACGTGGGCCGCCGCCGTGCGCCACCAGCTCTGATGTCTCATCCTGGGTGGGAGGGGCCACCAGGCTGGTGTCTGCACCGCCGTTCTGTGAAGGGCACAGCTCTGCTTCCGAAGTCTCATTCAAGTCGCTCCCTTGCAGCCGGGTGGGAGCCTCGCAAACGACCCTCCCGATGAGCGCGTTCGCTGGTATATTCTCCAGCCATTCCTTGAGGGAAACCAGGTCGCAGTTACAGTCCCAGGGGTTGTCTTCCAGCAGAACCTCCACAATTCCCGGGATCTGCTCAAGGACTCCCTCATAAGGCAGTGTTTTGATTCGGTTCCCACGTAGGTCAAGATGCGTAATGGGCACATGTTGGAACACGTTTATGGGCAGCGCACTGATGAGGTTGTCGTTAAGTATTAACACTTCGAGTTTATTAAGATCTCTGAACACGGCCGGGTCAATGTCCCTTAACAGATTAAAATCAGCTTGGAGATATTCCAAGTCGTCCAAGCCCAGAAACGTACTCTTCCTGAAGGAGCGGATCTTGTTGTTGTTTAGGTGCAGCCGTTTGACCAGCTGCAGCCCCAGAAAGGCTCCGGGGACGATGTCGTGCAGGCCGTTGTTCTCCAAATGCAAGCTGACCGCGTTGTAAAAGTTGGCAAACTCGTTGGGGAAGAGCCTGGACAGGGAGTTGCCGTGCAGCAGCAAGTGGTAAAAATGCGAGCTTGGCCCGGTGAGGTGCTGCAGCGTGCTGAAGCTCCGTTTTTCGCAGCCGATGTGCACGTCTCCCTCGACCTCGGTGCACGAGCATATCTGCTCCTTGCACACGTCCCTCGTCACGTTCCCGCTGGCAACACAAAGAGCCGCGTTCAGCAGGACAACCCAAAGCAGCATTTTCAACGCGGACGAACCATCCCCGGTCTCAAGACGTAGGAGCTGCGGATCGGGTCGACATCAGTCCAGAAGCAAGCAAACCTGTTAGATGGGCTGGTCTTTTAGAACACATCGAACCCGCTCCGGTGCCCGCAGTTGTTTAAAAAAAATGTCCTCACCGCCTTAGTGACTCGGCCAGGCTAAGAACAAGATGAAGTAGAGTCCAAAGCATCTTTTGCAGCTCATAGGACTGACCTTGGCGGGAAAGCAAGGAACAAACCCGCGCTTCTTCTCTGGCTGGCGCGCTGCGGCGTGGGGAGCTGTCCCCTCTCCCCTGGTGCTGAATTGCGACCCTGCGCCGACGCCTGGCTGGAAAACAGCCGCATTCCCTCCTCACATCTCTCGGCTGCGTCTCACCTCGCCTCGCTCCTTCCCCTCCTTTTTTATTGCGTCGATCCGAGCCCGGATCACGAAAAGAGGCGAGCAGAGACCGCGTTCGTCCTAGCGCGGCGCTCTAGGAGAAACATCTGACACCCTCTCGCTGCATCGGCAAAAAAGAAAACCAGCCAAGCCGAGCAAAATCAGTCCATCGGCGTGCCTCGTGATTTAGACATCTCAAAAAGCAACGTGCGTGGAGGCGAGTGCGGCAGAGTTGCGTCCATTCCGCGTGCAGCTCCGCGCCAAAAGTGGGTCTTTAAGCCTCACTCGCACCTCCGAATCCACCCGCGCTCTCTACACAACATCCCAACCTGGCGACTCTTTTCGCCCTGCTTTGGAACAAACACTGTTGAATGCAGTGCAAGTCATTAGCCCGCCACCGGCATGCCTCGGATCTGCAAAGGAGGACGAAACGATGCGTCAGCCTGCGTGCGCATGTGTGCGTGACGTGCCCTCTTATCAGATGTTTTGCAGGAATGGACCTACGAAGATATGAAACAAAAGAAAAGTGTGGTGTTTACATGCATTGTACTCCATGTTTTGCATCAGACGGGGAGGTCGGCACCGGCGAACCTCCACCCCCGCTTTTTTTCCCCCAGTTCCATCCGCAGCGCTCTGTGGGAAAAGTCCCAATGTCGTCTTTCTCTCACATCGTTGTTTGATGGCAGCAGGCAGCACAAGTGTGAAATAATCAGCTCCTGTCTGCGGATTTCCGACCAAGCATGGAGCTGGTCACGAACAGAACATCAACGGTCACCTACAATCAGGGACATTGGACTCATAATGGCCCATTTATATCAAGATATGAGTGCCAGAACCTTTTCCCATCGTCCCAAAAATGCTAACACGGATGTAAATATGTCTTTTGAGGCCGTTTTCCAATGTCCATATTCTGTTCATTATGCGCAGTAAATACATTCTTGTTTAATTCTGAGCCATGTGTGATCGTTATGGACCCGGACAGGACATGGAAATATGTTGGAAAAAAGGTTAGAGAGAAAAATTGTGTATGGTGAGATCCTGAGAAGGTCGGGTTTGGGAGTGAGGTCTTGCCTCAGGTGGAGGAGTTCAAGTATCTCGGGTTCTTGTTCACGAGTGAGGGAAGGTTGGAGCGTGAGTTTGATAGACGGATCGGTGCAGCATCTGCAGTAATGCGGTCGCTATACCGGACCGTCGTGGTGAAGAGAGAGCTGAGCCGGAAGACAAAGCTCTCTGTTTACAGATCGATCTACGTTCCCACCCTCACCTATGGTCATGAGTTATGGGTCATGACTGAAAGAACGAGATCGCGGATACAAGCGGCGGAAATGAGTTTCCTTCGTAGGGTGGCTGGACTCACCCTAAGAGATAGGGTGAGGAGCTCGGCCATCCGGGAGGAGCTCAGAGTAGAGCCGCTGCTCCTTCACATCGAGAGGAGCCAGTTGAGGTGGCTCGGGCATCTCGTCCGGATGCATCCCCGGCGCCTCCCTGGTGAGGTGTTTCGGGGATGCCCGGTCGGGAGAAGGCCCCCGGGAAGATCTAGGACACGCTGGAGGGACTATGTCTCACAGCTGACCTGGGAACGCCTTGGTGTCCTCCCGGTGGAGCTGGAAGAGGTCGCCGGAGACCAGGAAGTCTGGACTTCCCTACTGAGACTGCTGCCCTCGCGACCCGGACCTAAGCGGAGGAAAATGGATGGATGGATGGATGGAGATCCTGAGAAAATTTTGCAAGATCAGGGGAAAGTTCTTAACGTTTTTGTTTACGTACGGTTTTTCTCAGCCGGTATTTTGTAACAATGGAAGACATGCTCCCATGGAAGATCTTTGTAGACATTTATGAATACTAAATTATTTAATGCCGTTGAATATAAAAACGTAAAATGTGTTTTTTACTGTAGATGTTGCTTTCATGTAAGTGAGAGGCTTTCAAAGAAGACTGCAAAGACTTTTTTAAACTGGAGAACATGGTTCATTGGGAAAAGATTACTTCACAGATACCGATGAAATTCCACCACGCGCTGTGAGAGACTCATTGCAAGTTATCATAAACACTTGACTGCAGTTGTTGCTAAGGGTGGTCCAGCTTTAGGGGGCAATCACTTTTTCACACAGGGAAAGGTAGGTTTGGATTTTTTCAATAATAAAAAAACGTCATTTAAAAACTGCCTCCTGTGTTTAGAAGTGTTGACTAATTTTTGAATTTGTTAGATGATGGCAAACATATGGAGTATTCTTGGGCGTCTTTGTTGGCGACTCGGGTTGGGCAGATCTCCTCTGCCACATGCCCACCTTTTTTCTAATAACATCTATTTTTAAATATTACTCTAATTTGTTTTGTCACCCATAACTCAACACTTATATAAGTTAAAGTACATTATCCGGACATACATTTGTTTGGGTTTAGCATCTTTAAAGTATACATCAAAGTGTCCTCTGCCCACTTCCTACCAATTTTCTGTATGCTATATAAATCATCTTTTTTTTTTTAAAATGTTATTTGTTGGAGATTTTTCCTTCTAGATTGCAATATAATTTTCATGCTTCATAAAAAAAAAAAGTCATTTAATAATAATCATCAAGACCAAAGACAACATTTTGTCACGATCTGTGTGTTTGGGTGCGTGACTGTATGTTTAGTTTGCGTGTGTTGTTGTTGTTTTTCTGGTTTCTCAGGTTTCCCGGGCCGTTTCCTAGTTTTTTCGCCTTTTGGTAACTACGCGCACCTGTTTCTCGTTTAGTTCCACGCTATTTATGCTCAGGTGCGTGCGCCAGTAGGTGTTGGCTCATACTGTGTGTTACTTTCATGTGGCTAGTGTTACTGTCTTTTGGTTCTGCGTTTTTATGAAAGATTCCTCCTACTTACCTGCTTGGCATCCAGCTCTCTGCATCCTCGAGGTGGTGGATGATCCTCCACCATGGTGGTCCATGCCCAGACACTGGTAACGTAACACATTTTGGACAAAAAAGTTTTTCTCTTTACTCACAAAAAACCCAAACCAAAAAACTGCAGTCCAAATATTGTGGGTTACCTGTACCTGTACCGTGGGTTACCTGTACTGTATCCCTCGTTTTTACATAGAAGTGCCTCAAGTAAATTCCCAGCTACACTTTGCAATACTTTTCAGGCCCAAGTGACTTTTAATGAATTATTTTTCTATTCTTGTTTTCATTAGAAAAACATGATCAATTTATTAACTAAGCCATCATCAAGATGTTGGAAATGTGCCCACAAAGGAATTGGAGGCATGAAATGAGGATATTTTGATTACAACGTTTCCGTTTCATTTGTACATATTTTTATTTTTAGTCATCAGTTACAACCTGCAGAAGACAGGAGTAAAGGTTCGCCTTTACAGTTGTTTCCTGGTCTCTCACGATCTTCGTCATCAACTGCTGCTGTTTTCCTTGGTCTACCTGCTCAGTATCTTACTTAGTACTGTGTTTTATTTCTTCTTCAGGACATTCCAAATGGCTTTGGAGGCTTTGACCAAAGTTTGTTAAATGGTTCCGGACAATTTTTCATCTTCTCTCAGATTCACAATTGCGTGTTTTTACTCTCTCTGATTTTCATGTTGTATTCACCTCTAAATACAGTCTCTCCTACCCAGTCTGAAACCGAGCGTAGCCATTCAGTGCTATTTCAATTCCATTTTAGTTTTATTTCTAAAGTGACAATGCATATTAATGAACACTTATATGTAAATATGCCAGAATGAGCCAAAGGCTACTTTACAGCTTTACTTAATCTATTGATTAAGTAATGCAAGAGGACACACTTGAGCAACAAAACACACCTGTCACTTACATGATCCACTGGTTTTGCTCAAATGAAAAATACAATATGAGTGCATGTCTTCCGGCACTGGTTTGAGAAACACTTCACTGAAGTTTCCCTGAATTTGACTTTTCTTTACCATGTCCTCCCCGGGGCTTCATATGGTCTCATATTCATTTCCATAGGTGATAGATACATTTATATCTAGCTTTCATTTTCCGTTTTAGAGGTAGATTTGAACTGTGCCCTGGATATCTGGGCAGTGATTGTGGTTTTTAGAGAGTAAAAACACAAAAAGGATAGTTCACCAACTTAGTCCGTTGCATGTTGCGACACACATTTGCAGGCCAAATATGGGACTGAAATAATCCACAAAATAGAATAAATCTTATTTCTATCAAAAGATCCATGTCAAACCTAATTGGATTATGAATATGAATGCATTATCCCAAAGAAATAATTGCATGGGGCTCAGCGTGATGATGTGACGGCGATACTGTCGTGTCGCATTAGTGTGGCTACAGGAACAAGAGGAGCATCATGAACTTCAAAGTATTGTAGTGCCACTTCATTCCTCAAGAGGCAACCCTGGCACGAATAACAATTTATGTGCATGCGATACCACTTACTGTATAAAGGAGTGGAGTTCCTTATCTAGAAAATCTCCTGCTAAATATGGCTGGACGTGGGCACATCTAATGATTTAATGCTGAAGAACACAGCAGGAAACATGCCATCAAACATTTCAATGGTGCAGAGGATGCCTTGAATTCCACCGAAATCCATGCATTCAATGCTCTGTGCTGTACTCCTACTGGTCTCAACATGAGGAGCCCTTAATTTTAACACCTGCAAGGCACTCAGTTTTGATTGGCGCTGTCACTATGAGTAGTATTGTTTAACAATGTATTGTATTGTTTTTGTGCAGTGGTGTAAAGTGGCAGAGAAGTTGCAGATTTACAGTAAGTACAGTTCTGATTGACGGACAGCCTGCACTTTCTACATGAGTATTACCAACATCTTTTGTGTGTCAACAAAGGATTCTATTTGTCAGTTTTCAGCAAATCATCCAATCAAAAGCAGAACAGGGTTGTTGCCCTTGGCAGTCTAATCCCGCTGAGATTCTTCCATGGGCTCCCGGCTCTCAAAAGCAAAGGTTTTGATCCACAAAAATACTCTCCGGGTAATTACATAAAGGTCAGGAGCCATGTTCAGCTTGTTTTCACATGAACAGCAAGTGTGGCCGAGTGTGTGCAGGCAGCATTGAAAATAAGGCGCGGCCGTTTAGGTTTCCCATAGAACGCTGCTTCTCAAATAACAGAGTGGGCCACAGTGAGAGGAGGGGGGGTATGCAATAGGCTACAATACATGTATAAGGTAATCCCCCAAAAGTTTGTTCCTCATATGTTGCTCCTTTGCTCTATTGTGTTTTTTCAAAAATATAGTGACTAATATGACATGCTGTTTTGTGGTTGAATATTAAAGGTAATCCATATCTAAGATAACGTGCTGTTATTTTTCTTTAAGCATTTCAATGCATAAAAATGACTACATGAATTAAATACAAATATCAGGCATTAGGAAGATGCAGTCATTTTTAAACAAGCAGATGCCAAATATTGGCCCGGCGAATATCAGTCGATCACTAATATATAATATCCTACACAGGTCACTTGGTGGCAGTTGTGTTCTTGCACTATTCGGTGAGACACACAAGCACCAGACTTGATTGCTGGAACAACAGGCTTTTATTGCAGGGTTGAATTATTTTATAATAGGCACAATCCAATCCCCACCACAAGCTGCTGTTGTAGCCATAACCCACGCCAAGCTAAAACGCAACGTCACTTCCTGTCTACACTCGAATGGTCTTCCCGAGCACCCTGAACACATGTACCGCAACACCCATGAGCATGAGTCTTATGCATGTCTTAAATTGCTTATTTGTGCTTATTATGGCCACTGAAGTGGGTCACATGGTGGTCTGGTGTTTAGCATGTTGGTCACACAGAAAGGAGATTTGGAAGGCCAGGGCTCGAATCTCCGTTGGGCATCTCTGTGTGGAGTGTGCATGTTCTCCCCTTGCGTGAGTTGGTTTTCACCAGGTACTCAGGTTCCTCCCACATTCCAAAAACATGTATGTTTGGTTAATTGGCATCTCCAAATTGTCCATTGGTGTGAGTGTGAGTGGTTGTTTGTCGGCCCTGCGATTTCCTAAAGTCAACTGGGATAGGCTCCAGCAACCCACGTGACACGAATGAGGATAAGTGGCCTTGGTGTGTAAAGATGACTATTATGAGTGTAAAGATTACTTTAGAGATGTTATTTCATATCTAGAGGAGTCTACAAAAACACATTTCAAAGTTTTTTTGTGCTTTAACTACAAAAATATTTAATTTATAAATAAGGAATTCTGCTTCCAGGAAATTGATCACTGGGTTTGGAACAAATTAGTTGCGATAAACAAGGAATAACTGTACTTTTTTTTTTTTTTTCCAAGGGTGACAGATGTAAAAAAAAAAAAATTCTGTCCCATGGTGGGGCGTGGTAGAAAATAATTGAGAACTAGTGTTTTTTATCATGCTTGTGGAGTAAATAAGTTCTGATCATCCAGGGTGGAGGAGGAACATTCTCGAGATTGAATAAAAGAGGACATTAAAGCTTGCCAAAATAACAAAAATACACTTTATAAGATAACCTGTCAAAAATAGCAATGTTTTAAAATTATACCTCTACAAACACATGCAACAATCACTAACTTGCAAGTGCCGCGTTTAAATGACAGAATTTAGGGTTCAAGCAGACGTGTCGAGTGCAGAAAAGAAAGTGTCGAGTGCAGATTGAGAGTCAATAGGACAAAAGCAGCAACAGCGATCGTGTTGCATCGAGTGGCAAGACTATGTGGGGAATCAGCAGAATGTTTGACTGCAAATCTATACTTTCCTATCAACAAGCGTCGCCCACCCGCCAAAATATCCTTGTTGCAACTCCCAGCTGGCCTTCTGAAAGCCACCCAACAGGCCAGGTCAATGAAGTCATGACTTGCTGCTGTTTGAGCGACATGACTTTTTGGGAACATACCAAAGTGAATGTTCAAAACAATTGGGAGAATACAGAAAATACATTCATAACATGGCTCAATAGAACGATATAGAATATTTATTTCATAGTACCACTTTGTTTTTTTTGTTTTGTTTTTGATGTTTTTCATGGCACAGCACCGACCTCACATCAGCTGGTCCACAATCTCTGTTTTAGTTTCGTCCAGGAGTGTTTGATGTACCAAACTAGCCCATACGTGTTTTAAATGTCTGGCTTTGTGCATTCACCAAACTGTTCTCACAAAAGTGAAAGAATTACAAAACCCAAAATGTTTTGGCAAGATTCAGGAAGAACTACACAAACCAGTGATTAATTCAGATGATTGATTCAATAATTTTCTCAAAATCGTAGGAGAAATGAAAGGCCAAGAAAGAACAAAAAGTGTATGCTATACTCTTATTGTAGAAACATTTAGATCTGAACGCCTGCTTTCATCTTATTTGTTGGCATTCATTTTCCATACATTTTTTCCAGTCTTTTTAGATTGGCTGGACTCGATTCTGGTTCTATTCATGCCTCAAAAAGTACTGCTTTGCTTTGTATTCCATCCAAAATTCACTTGATTTTGATAAGTGGCGCGTTTTTAAGGTGCAGCAATTAAGGCTAGTTACCATGGCAGCCAGTTCATCTTTGCTAAATCAGCCAGAGCTTGTGAGCCACTCATCTCACAGCAGTTGGCCCTGATACCACACGAGAAGCAATACTTCTGGTTTCAGCTCACTTAATGATGGGCACGAGCCAAAGCAAGATCGCCCACCTGCTTGCACAAAAACTGACAGCATCATTATCAAACAGTGGACCTTATGTCACATTCCAGCCTCTGGTATGTCTTTTATTTTGTATAATTGCCAGCCTTGACACCTTAATTCTCTTAAATCTCTCTCGTTGCAATGGGGCAAATTTTATCCAATAATATTGAATGTACTGGAGTCCTTAAATATGCATGAACTTGGGTGCCGCGCACAAATGTTTTATGGTATGGGCAACAACCACTTGCCTATGCAAACATATGTGATGTGTATCACACAAGACAGTTTAACGGTCTTCCCGGCAATCTCACTCACTCTCAAGGTGGCGTTTATGTGGCCATCTTAGAGCCTGGTGGACTGTAATGGAGTCGTAATCATCTGAACTAAAATCCGCAGATGTAGGAATCATTCATTAATGGAGGCGCTTTTTACAGCGTGCATTTGGAGGCAATACTTAACAAATTCAAACACAGATGTGTTTCAAGATGAGCTGTTTTTTGGAAAATGCGAGAACTTGATGCACTCTTTATTGCATAATGCATTAAACGCTCCTAAAATATATGCCTATTAACTCATCTGATACCAAACGCCAGAACCCATGAACCGAAAGGCCAGATCCCAATGACACCCTGGACTGGTTGCCAGCCAATTGCAGGGTAGACAAACAATCATCAGTTCAACCCTTTTTGTGTTCTTTATGGTGTGGTATAGTCACAAAAGTAAAGATATTGAGTCGCAGGGACAGTTATGCTTTAAATGTATCTTTGCACAAAAAGATTGTGGTCTCCATTTTTTTAGTAGGGAACTGATATTTCCCTGAAACTTACCTACAGTATGTTCTACTGCTGATTACTGCAAAAAGAAAAAAATAGAAACCAACTTTTTTTCTGATCGGTCGCTGTATCGGACCCCAGTGGTGAAGAATTCATTTTCAATCAATTTATCGGTCGAGCTGTGTTCCCACCCTCACCTATGGTCATGAGCTTTGGGCTATGAGCGAAAAAACAAGGTCGCTGATAGAAGCGTAGGGTGGCTGGACTTGCCCTAAGAGATAGGGTGAGGAGCTCAGAGTAGAACCACTGTTCCTTCACATGGAGAGGAGCTAATTGAGGTGGCTCAGGCATCCAAACCGGATGTCTTCCAGACACCTCTCTGGTGAGGTGTTTCAGGCGTGCACAGCCGGGAGAAGGCCCTGGGTAAGACCTAGGACACGCTGGAGGGACTATCTCTCACAGCTGGCCTGGGAACACCTCGGTGTCCTCCCGGTGGAACTGGAAGAGGTGGCTGGGGACGTCTGGGAAGTCTGGGCTTCCTTACTGACACTGCTGCCGCCGCAACTCAGACACGCGGAAGAAAATGGAATGTAAAAACGAGAGTCTAATCTTTCTTTTGGTAGCTTCCATGTTTGTATATCCATAGAAAATGATCCACTTTGTGCCTTGAAAGATCAGTCAAAATGTTCTCAAATAGCCAGTTCTGGAGGGGATACCTTTGAAAAATGGCTGGGATTGAACGAGTTAAATTTAAGGCGCAACAAATCAGCTGACTTTCAATGGCTTTTATATTTTCTGCTAAGACCGTACATCACCAGCGCATTGTCATTTTTTATGCTGCACAATGTCATCAATAGTGGAATTAAAATGGAAAAGCTCATTGTCTTTACACAACCACCAGGTACGCAATAGATTTTTTTCCAGCAATCTGATGGAATTAAAGCATTCAGGTCATCTAGTGTATAGTCATCATGGGGACAGTGGGGAAGCAGGTTGTCTCCTGTCTGAATGGTTTCTGGGCTTGCATCCAAGGCTTTTTAATCCTCATTTCATTGTGCACTCAGTCTACCAAAACTAATACCAGCACGCTGCGCCGTACCCAGTCGTTCAATTTTTATTTGAACAGTGGAGTCCTACAGGCAGATCATTTGTTTATTTTTTTCTTCTTTTTTCCCCTTTTAATGAACCACCATGGAAGTGAGCAAGGAGTGCAGGGTATGGAGACCTTTTTTCTTTTCTCATTCAGTTTAATCCTACACAAAGAGGGACAGAAAAAGAGAATAAGGTATGAGGAGAGTACCGAAATGATAGTCCAAGAAGAAGAAGGAGAAAGACCAACAAAAGGACTATTGAATGCTAAAGAAAACACAATAAATGGAAACCACAGGCTACCTAAGTCCCAGAAGGGGCGGGTCAATAACATATTAAATTACAAGCCAGCAAAGAACCGAAGGTACAGAACAAGGAATAATCGTGGTATCTTTTGGAGGGATGCTCCTAAATCATGCTAAGTCTTCTGAACAGCCATCAAGTTGACAGCACCTAAAATATTCCATCTAATATTCGCCTTTGAAGTCTGTTTTGCCCTTAGCCATAACAAATGCACACAGACATCACCCTTGGCCTCACCTCACTAAACATTGATGCCAGACCCACCGGCCCTTGGCATCCAAAAACCCAAATTACAGTACATCTTATGTCACACAAGAATGCTGTTCACTTGTCGTATAGAACGGAGATGGACTGGATAATTGATTAGTTTGTGTGAACTTAATTGTTCTTTATTTGGTGTTCAGAAACTCAAGCAAAATGGAGTGAACTCGGTCAGCAGACAACCCGGTTCGCATGCTTTTCGGTCGACATCAAAAATGTACACTAAAATCAATCCAACCCCTCAACAAATTTACTGTAAAAATATTTTTCCTGAAAAAAGGATATATGGGAAACACACTTCCTTTGTATTTCCATCTAGAATGTATTTAAAAAATAAGAAAAATATTCAACAAATTTCCTAGACTGAGCGTGTCCTAAAGAAAAAAGAACCAGTCACATGCTGATTCTTACTCTATGGTAAGACAAATTTTGAACAAACATGAACTAATATTTGGGAAAGAATGGGATGCTACATTTTCAGAATGAGATTGCTAATGCATGAAGGAACACATTTCAACAGTGAGAGTAACCTTTGCTTCTTGGCTGATAGTTACACTAAGGACTGCTCCATACTGTCAGGTCAGCATGGGTGACACTGATGGTCTAGTGGTTGACTTGCTTGATGTCAGTGGCGGACAGCATGGGTTCAGACCCCACTGTGACGGCGGGTGTCAGCTGGAATGGGCTCCAGCTCCTTGTGACCCTGAACAGATAAGCGGTAGAAATGGATGGATGGATAACTGGTCGGCGTGTATGCATATACAGTCATCGCCAAAAATATTACCATGCCACAGATGCTGATGTTTTTGGCCATGCCTTCACAAATTCATATTTTGATTGTATTCCATAAAGGCATGACAAACACCATTGGCATCTTTGGCCAAAACATCTGAATATTTTTGGCCAAACCGTAAATATATTTTCTGTACTATACAAACAATGAAAAATGTTGGCCATCAACGGAGAAAAATGTACTTACAAAATATAGCACAAAGTTTGGCATGGTGGCCTAGTGATTTGCAAGTCAGCCTGACAGTCTGGAGATCTGGGTTTGTAGGTTTTCTCCTCCCATCTCCAAATAACATCTATGTCAGCCTAATTGGAGGACCCAGATGTACAGACTGTGATTTCATTATCATGACTACGTAGAGAGGAGCTAATGAAATGTGTGTGCTCCAAGTTTCCTATGAGTTTAAAAATGCCTGGACCAGAAACCATGGCAACTGGTAATGTGATTTAATTAAAAACAAGTCTAATTGTAGTACTAGGCCTTATTTTAAAGCATCTGAGTATCCCTGAGTGTGAATAATGAAAGTTCATTCGTAAATCTTTTTGTTCTCCAGAAGCGAGACACTGCCAACCCTCCCCCTCGCCGAAAAAGCCTGGGTACAGATCTGAATCTCATCTTTTACACAGACAATCTCTGCTATTTACTGTGCTGCTGCAACTTACCTTCATGGTCACCATTATACAAAGATGCCAAAGTCTGCTGTGATTTCGGCTTAGACATGTCTGCGTTGCACCATGTATGTGAATCCCAGTAGGAGACCGCCTATCGGAACGGAACCAACACAAATAATTCATACCCAGGAGCAGTGGTGTTCTTGTTCTGAAGAGATGCTAAGTTTAAGAGAGGGGATGGTGCCAGAAGAACTGTTGCAATTCCCACTGATCATATTGACTTGTGTATGAGTTGGGCTTATGCGCCCGGTCATCTTAACATGCCCTTGCTTGTGGTACTCTTCAGCAGACCTTATATTAGATAGCATTATATTTGTATACAACTAAGGGCAGTCCACGTCACTTCCAACATGACGCAAATATTTATTGGTCTATGTTGTAATTAGGCCGCACGGTGCGTGAGTGGGTAGCATGGTGGCCTCAGTATCAGGAGGCTCAGGGTTCGAATCTCCGTTGGGCATCTCTGTGTGGAGTTTGCATGTTCTCCCCGAGCGTGCGTGGGTTTTCTCCGGGTGCTCCGGTTTCCTCCCACATTCCAAAAACATGCATGTTACCTTCATTGGCCGCTCTAAATTGTCCATCGGTATGAATGTGAGTGTGAATGTTTGTTTGTCTATATGTGCCCTGCGATTGACTGGCCACCAGTCCACGGTGAATCCTGCCTCTCGCCCAAAGTCAGCTGGGATAGGCTCCAGCATGCCCGCAACCCTAATGAGGTTAAGCGGCATAGAAAATGAATGAATGAATGAATGTTGTAATTATTGTATTATTATAGTGTACATGGTTTGTTGCATAAAGTCATAGTCATAGTTGAAAGCGATCAAAAAAACGCAAATGCTTATTTTCCGCATCAGACATACTGTAATGAAAATAACGCTTCGTAACACGTCTATCTGAATTTTTATAGTCCCCCTGTATCAATACATTCTTGTATGTGTCCTTCACCGTTTTGCTGTGCTGAGCATGAGCATGAAAAACAACACTCAGCGAAAGACAGAGGCATACCCAAATATATTAACACAAAATGCATGTTATTGAGAGCAATTACGTGCAGAACAGTTTTACAATTAGTTAGTTTTACAGTCACTTAGCTTTACATGCACAACATTTAAAATCACACATATGCCCAGAAACTCGGTTTGCCCGGTTAAGAAGTCACAGCAATGATTCTACTCTTTGAGGGTTCTCAAGAAGTACAACCTGCCACAACATCTACTGCTGTCCTTCTATCAGAGCTATCAGATTTGGTATGGCAGCAGCTCTTCAGCAAACAAAAAGGCCCTGAAAAGGTTGATAAAAGCGGCTGAAAAAAATAACCAAAACAATCTTACATAGCCTGGAATGTATGTTCACTTCTTGTTTGCTCTGAATAAACAGACACTATCCTGAAGGACACGTTCCACTGTGCCCACCATCTGTTTGACGATCATCACTTAGGGTGACAGTAGACATGCACCAGCAGACTGTTATCGTCATTTCCAGTGTACAAGCCACTACTGTCATGGCAGGACAGGAAGTACGACTTCCTGTTCTGCACTCTTACTTTGGGAGGCTGCACTTCCTGCAGATGGTTGGTTGCAGCTACCTTGCATGGGTGGGTGGAATGCGCACACCTGCCCTTCATCTCAATCAGTGGGATTCATAAAACCAGCACAGGTTCATTGACTTGCTTCATTGGCTGGAAGGAGCCGACTCCCCAGCTAGATGTTTGACTGAGTTCGTGTCGACGTAGCGAATGTATCTGGTGGCATAATCTGGTTTGTGACTGGAAGGAGATGGAGGAGGACAGCGGTGGGAGTGCAGAGGATGAGATGGAGATGGGCTGGATGAGAATGGAGAGTGCAAGGAAAGGTGGAGGGAGAGGGGAGAGCAGAATAAGCAGTAAAAGAGCGCTCGAGGAGGAAAGCGAAGGGTATTCAGAGAAAAAGATTATGATGGAGGAATATAAAGTGGTACTGAAATTTGAAACCGAGAAGGGCATGGCGTCGGTCGGCCCGGTTGTGCCGGCTAAAGAGTTGAAAACGGTAGTTGGAGAGGTAGAAATGGCGGAAGTGTTAAGGGATGGAAGTCTCCTGATTAAATGCAAAAATGCTGAGCAGAGCAATAAGCAATGAAAATAAAAGAAATGTGTAAAAGGCAAGTCAAAGAAAGAAAAACGGTGGGTGAACAGAGTAATATCTGGAATCCCCGTAGAAGAGAATCTAATCAAACTAAAGAGCAAGATTAAAGGGGGAAGTGTTACTGAGATAAAAAGACTGGGTGTGTTTAGAAACGGAGAAAGGGTAGAAAGCGAGACGGGATGTGGACTAGATCATGAGTACGGTGAAAGTAGTAATACTCTCAAATGTTGTCACTGTGGAGGCAGTCATACAGCAGCATATGCGAGGGGTTTAGTAAGGAAACAGGCAGCAAAAATACAGAAGATTAAAGTGGAAAGAAATATAACATATGCAGAAGCGGTCAGAATACAGCAACAGGAAAGGGAAAGAGAGGAAAAGAATGAGAGCAATAGCCAAATAAGCACCAGAAGCCAGGAATCCCTATGCACAAATTGGGGCTTTTTCTTGCATATGTCATCAATTGTACAGAACAAGCAAAAAATAAGAGCAGCAGCAACGGTTTTAAATATAAAAACAAGTATTGTGGGAAAAAGTGCAAGGCGAATTACAACAGGTGAAGACAGAGACAAGTTGCCATAATCGCAAATAATCTTATAGGAGTGTTTTTTGACATAGGAAAGCGTATGATATGTTGTGGATTATTGATAAAATTAGGTAGAATAGGTGGATAAAAGATTTTTTAACAAATAGGAAAATAATGGTGAAAGCAGAGAATGAGATAAATATGAAGTGGAAAACGGAACTCCACAAGGAAGTATAATAAGTCCAGTATTACTTTTAATAATGATAGATGAAGTCAGTAGATGTTGCATTTGCAGATGATGGAGTTATGTGGAAAAAGGAATTTAAAGTATATAGGAAAGAAAATGGGGTATAAGATTTTCTGTAGGGAAAACTAAAGTAATGAAATTTATTTATATATTTTTTAAATTATATTCATAATATGTTATTGTATTTAGAGATTTTTTTGTGATTTGAGTTTTTTTTTTAGCATCTCGATCCACATTCCTTATCAGAAGGTGGCGGTAATGCACACCAAAAGTTGCTTGCCAACCGCCAATAAAAAGCAAGAAGAAGAAGACTTGGTTCATTGACTTGGATGACTTTGTTGGCTGCATCTGTGATCCACTCGGTGCTGTTACTTAGATTCCCTTCTTCCGTGGTGACACCTCATAGATGTTGTTTTGGACTCACAGAGTTTTGTTCCTCTGTCGCCTTTTGTTCTTGAAACCTGCTGGACTGTGAGTAACTGTTTATTCATTCATTCCTTTTCTTTACCGCTTATCCTCATTAGGGTCACGGGGGATGCTGGAGCCTATCCCAGCTGACTTTGGGCGAGAGGCGGGGTACACCCTGGACTGGTCGCCAGTCAATCGCAGGGCACATATAGACAAACAAAGACATACAAACACTCACACTCATGGACAATTTAGAGCGGCCAATGAAGCTAACATGCATGTTTTTGGAATGTGGGAGGAAAGCGGAGTACCCGGAGAAAACCCGCACACGCACGGGGAGAACATGCAAACTCCACACAGAGATGCCCAACGGAGATTCCAACCCTGAACCTCCTGACTGTGAGACCAACATGCTACCCACTCATGCAACCGTGCGGCAGTAACTGTTTAGTTTATTAAACATATTTTTATTTTGCACACCCGCCTCCGTCTCTGCATTCTGGGGGTCAACTCAGTCTTCTGCCAGTCAAAACGTAACGGCTACTTTTTTTTATTAAAGTTTGAACCCTGCAGCAAATACCGCAGTGCGACCATTATATGACTATGTTCTGATTTCCTGACATCTCCTGTTCGTTTAAACCTCGTGAGTCAGTGAGGAAACTATATAGTGGAACCCACAACGATCTTGTCAACCGATTGGGAATTGCAGGAGGTAATTACTCAGTATAACAGTCTGACTCACTGTCGTCATAGATAGAAGGCTAAAGTCGTCACACGGCCATTTAACACTCAAAAGGTAGCTAAGAAATATACAAGAAACACCAATCGACCAAGTACCAATACGAGTTTAAAATAAAAAAACAGCAATTTGTAACTTCTTCCCATAATGCAATGTTCCAGCAGAGCAGTTCATCAAGCTGCTTAAATATGCCAGAGAGAGCTCCTGAGCTTCCTCTGGTGGACTGGCAGTGTAATGACCTCCTGCGATGTTTGAAGCGTTAATAAGCTTGTTGTGAGTTTTCTCATTGCTCATGGTTGCCGTCACAGTCCGGTGCAACACTATTTTAAGTAGCTACTATTTTTTTTTTTACATCCACGTGTATAGTTTTTTTTTTTGATTGATTGATTTTTATATGATTTTTATGCCTCACGTTTCACCTCTTTGCTTCCAAATTCATTGTTTTCCTTACGTCACTAAAGGAATCTGTTTATCTCACTATCTGGCTGGCGGAAATAGAGAAAAAAATAAAATAGGGATCAACTTAAAGTGCCCTCGTTTGGTATTATATAATACATACATGGTCTTAAATGCAGATACAAATGTATAAACTTTTCACTTGCTTTTTTTTCACATTGTGTCTTTAAGGTGCAATAAACCCTATATTTTCTGTATTGTTCACACATTTGCAAGTGATTAACTTACAGAACTAGCAAATATTAATTTTCCCCACTGCATATACAATCTGCCCTGTGATAGACTGGCGACCAGTCCAGGGTGTACCCCGCCTCTTGCCTGAAGTCAGCTGGGATAGGCTCCGGCATACCCCCGTCACCCTAATGAGGATAAGCCCACTATTTTTTTTAGAAAATTTGTATTTTGTTCTTTTTTTTACATATATTATCTTTACCGGACTATATGGAGCGGATATATATCGGTACGTTGTGAAGATACGGGTATTTACACAGAAGGGATAAGCAGAATGGAAAAAGAAGACACAGATTTTGTGAATGTTGGATAGGCTCCAGCATAACCCCGACCCTAAAGAGGATAAGCGGTATAGAAAATGGATGGATGTTTATATACCCTGTTTCCAATCAGTGCCTGTAACACGGTAGTAAAACGGCTCAGACGTAGCAGAAAAGTCGTTGCTTTTTTTTATCCTCTTCATGTTCACTAAAACCACTGACGTTGTTTTTTTCATTACCTTTGAAGAGTTGAAGAGGCTCAGAACATCTCCGTCACATACAATTCTAGTCTCTCTGTTGCTCTCAATGTTGCTTTTCATCTCCATGAAAAATAAAAAACTATTTTGCGTTTGTGTTTTCCTTTGAGCACGTCAAAAACGAGCGTTGCCTTCTTCTACACGCTGGAGGCATCTGCGCATGCCCAATCCCTAAGTGCATTATATTAATACTTTTTTAAATATGTAAAAATATTATTAATATTTTTATGTAATATAATTAATAATTATTATTTAAATTAATTAATGCATTATTTAATTTGATTAATTAATAATAAAACTATTGGTATTTAATAATATTAAAAATATAATATTTATTTTCATGTTATAAAAATATTAATATTTTTAATAAGTGCATTATATTAATATATAAATATATACATATATAGATACATATATATATATATTACATAAATACATATATTATATTTTTCTATATATATAATATATTATTATATTGTGAATACAAACCTAAGCAGGGAAGCCCAGACGTCCCTCTCCCCGGCCACTTCGTCCAGCTCTTCCCGGCGGATGCCGAGGCGTCTTAGGCCAGCTGAGAGACATAGTCTCTCCAACGTGTCCTGGGTCTTCCCTGAGGCCTATTACCGGTTGGACGTGCCCTGAACACCTCCCCAGGAAGGCGTTCGGGAGGCATCCTAACCAGATGCCCGAGCCACCTCATCTGACTCCTCTCAACACGGAGGAGCAGCGGTTCTACTCCGAGTCTCTCCCGGATGACAGTGCTTCTCACCCTATCTCTAAGGGAGAGCCCAGCCACCCTGCGGAGAAAACTCATTTCGGCCGCTTGTAGCCGCGATCTTGTCCTTTCGGTTACTACCCAAAGCTCATGAGCATAGGTGAGGGTAGGAACGTAGATCGACCGGTAAATCGAGAGCTTTGCCTTTTAGCTCAGCTCTCTTTTCACCACGACCGATCGGTGCAGAGTCCGCAACACTGTAGACGCTGCACCAATCCGCCTGTCCATCTTGCGTTCCATCCTTCCATCACTCGTGAACAAGACCCCGAGGTACTTAAACTCCTCCACTTAAGCCAGGACCTCATCCCCGACCCGGAGATGGCACTCCACCCTTTCCCGGGCGAGAACCATGCACTCGGATTTGGTGGTGCTGATTCTCATTCCAGCCGCTTCACACTCAGCTGCGAACCAATCCAGTGAGAGTTGAAGGTCACTGCTCGATGAAGCCAACAGGACCACATCATCTGCAAAAAGCAGAGATCGAATCCTGCGGCCACCAAACTGAAACCCCTCAACGCCCTGGCTGCGCCTAGAAATTCTGTCCATGAAAGTAGTGAACAGAATCAGCGACAAAGGGCAGCCCTGGCGGAGTCCAACTCTCACTGAAAATGGGTCCAACTTATTGCCGGCAATGCGAACCAAACTCTGACACCGGTCATACAGGGAACGAACCGCCTGGATTAGGTGGTCCGCTACCCCATATTCTCGGAGCACTCCCCACAGTATTCCCCGAGGAACACGGTCGAATGCCTTCTCCAAGTCCACAAAACACATGTAGACTGGAGGGGCAAACTCCCATGCACCCTCACAGACCCTGCCGAGAGTATAGAGTTGGTCCACAGTTTCACGACCAGGATGAAAACCACACTGCTCCTCCTAAATCCGAGATTTGACTTTCCGGCGAATCCTCCTCTCCAGAACCCCTGAATAGACCTTCCCGGGAAGGCTGAGAAGTGTAATCCCACGATAGTTAGAACACACCCTCTAGTCCCCCTTCTTGAAAAGCAGGACCACCACCCCGGTCTGCCAGTCCCGGGGCCTTGCCACCAAGAAGCTTTTTGACCACCTCGGTGACCTCAGCCCCAGAGATAGGCAAACCCGACTCAGAGTCCCCAGGCACTGCTTCCATGTTGGAAGGCGTGTCGGTGGGATTTAGGAGGTCTTCAAAGTATTTCCTCCACCGGTCCACAACATCTCGAGTCGAGTTCAGCAGCACACCGTCCCCACCATACACGGTGTTGACTGTGTACTGCTCCCCCCGCCGGAGACGGCGGATGGTGGTCCAGAATCTCTTTGAAGCCATCTGGAAGTCGTTTTCCATGGCCTTTCCAAACTCCTCCCATGTCCGGGTTTTTGCCTCAGCGACCGCCAGTGCTACAGACCGCTTGGCCTTCCGGTACCTGTCAGCTGCCTCCAGAGTCCCATGGGCCGAGACGGTGTGATAGGACTCTTTCTTCAGCTTGACGGCATCCCTCACCACTGGTGTCCACCAACGGGTTCTGGGATTACCGCCACGACAGGCACCGTTCACCTTACGGCCACAGCTCCGATCGGCCGCATCGACAATGGAGGCACGAAACATCGCCCACTCGGATTCAATGTCCGCTGCCTCCCTCGGAACATGGTCAAAGCTCTCCTGCAGGTGGGAGTTGAAACTCCTTCTGACAGGGGACTCTGACAGGCGTTCCCAGCAGACCCTCACAATGCGTTTGGGTCTGCCAGGTCTGACCGGCATCCTCCCCCACTATCGGAGCCAACTCACCACCAGGTGGTGATCAGTTGACAGCTCCGCCCCTCTCCTCACCGAGTGTCCAAAACATGTGGTCGCAAGTGCAACGACACAAGCACAAAGTCAATCATCGAACTGCGGCCTAGGGTGTCCTGGTGCCAAGTGCACATGTGGACACCCTTATGATTGAACATGGTGTTTGTTATAGACAATCCGTGACGAGCACAGATGTCCAATAACAAGACACAGCTCGGGTTAAGATCAGGGGGGCCGTTCCTCCCAATCACACCTCTCAAGGTCTCACTGTCGTTGCCAACATGAGCATGGAAGTCACCCAGCAGAACAAGGGAATCCCCCGAGGGAGCACTCTCTAGTACTTCCTCTAAAGACTCCAAAAAGGGCGGGTATTCTGAACTGCCGTTTGGCGCATATTCGCAAACAACAGTCAGGACCCGTCCCCCCACCTGAAGGCGTAGGTAAACTACCCTACTACCTACTCGTTTACTGGGTTAAACTCCAACGTGCAGGCTTGGAGCCGGGGGGCAACAAGAATTGCCACCCCTGCTCGTCGCCTCTCATTGCTGGCAACACCAGAGTGGAATGAAGTCCAGCCCCTCTTGAGAGGACTGGTTCCAGAGCCCTTCCTGTGCGTTGAGGTGAGTCCGACTATATCTAGCCGGAATTTCTCCACCTCACGTACCAGCTCAGGCTCCTTCCCCGCCAGAGAGGTGACATTCCACGTACCGACAACTAGCTTCTTTAGCCGAGGATCGGACCGCCAAGGCCTCTGCCTCCGGCTGCCACCCAGCTCTCTTTGCACCCGACCCCTTTGGCCCCTCTCACGAGTGGTGAGCTCATGGGAGGGGGGACCCACGTTACCTTTTCGGGTTATGCCCGACCGGGCCCCATGGGTGCAGGCCCGACGCTCGCCATCGTGCTCCGCCTCCGGGCCTGGCTCCAGAGATGGGCCCCGGTGACCCGCGTCCAGGCGAGGGAAAACGAAGTCCAATTGTATCATTCATCATTAGGGTCTTTTGAGCCACTCTTTGTCTGGTCCCTCCCCTGGGACCTGTTTGTCATGGGTGACCCTAAATGGGCATGAGAGCCCCCGACAACTTAGCTGCTAGGATCATTGGGATACGCAAACTCTTCCACCACAATAAGGTGGTGACTCAGGGAGGAGTTGACGACAATAATTTTGTATATTTACAAGTTATGATCGTCATATTACGAGAGTAGAAACGTAACTTTACGGTAATAAAACTAACTGACGCTTCGTTTTGTAGGCATTGCCTGAGACCGCTGTGAACCGGGGAGCTGTATGTGGAGTGGTATTAGAGAGTAGCGGTGAGACGATGTTAGCTCAAACTATACTGGTTGTGACCAACTGCTCTGTTTTGCTGTCCTGTTATAAATAAGCTTGTCTGAAGCCAGACGAAAATTTCCTTCCATGCCTGAGACAGCTATGAAAAGCTAGCTTTATGTGAGGGGGCAAGGTACGTGAGGGTAACGGTGAGATGATGCTAATCATGACGCTAACCCAAGCTAATCTGTTTTTCTAACTGCTCTGTTTGGCTGTCCCGTTATAAATAAAAGCTTGTCTTGTTATTTGTCTCGTGAATTCACGACTTTAAATCTTGGAAATCATGATTTTTTATCTCGGAATCTTACGTTTTTTTTTAATGTGGCCCTAATACGCCGTTGTAAAAAAATCTATATTTTAGCCTCATCGTGTCGTAAACTGCAGGGTTCGAAATGTAGAGAAAAAGTAGCAGCTTATCGTCCAAAAATACAATATACAGTATACGGCATATATTTTTAAAATCTCAAGTACCCCTTAGAACGTCTTTATGTACCCCCAGGGGCAGTAGCAGAGGTGGGAGCAAGTCAATGTTTTGCAAGTCTTACATAAGTCTCAAGTAAATAAGTGCAAGTCTCAAGTCAGGACAAGTTGAATCAAGTCCAAAGTCACAGGCTTGAAACTATTGAGTCCATACAAGTCTTCAGCAATGTTTAGTGTCTCCCAAATGAAATGCAATGTTAACACTGCAACAATCTATTACATTTGACAAATACACTGAATGCATTTGAATTGTTTTACATTATCTTTTAAATGAGACCAGTGTGACCAGACTTAACAAGACATAAACAGAGTGCTAACATAGCACTGAGGATTTATGTAATCCCCACATTTGTTCTTTGTTCTTAATCCTAATTGAATGTTAATTGATGCATTCAATGATGCAGATGAAAATGAAGAGGAAAATACAGTATGTTGCCTTACTGGAAATTACATAACAATCACTTTAGTTGAATGCTTGCATTGGGGACAAACTTTTATCCAACACATTCACTGAAAATAAATGTTGTAATATATGTTGCGTTTAACACAGTAATCCGTTTATCTTTCCTACCTCTCAGTTGGCCTGCTCATCCTTATTGATGGATTTTTACCTCTAACCTCTTGCAGGACGGGTAAGATAAAGATTGATGATTGTGGTGCAAAAAAAAAAAGGGGGGAAACGGATCGTATTTCAAAATGCTGCAAATGATTTACTCAAGGACAACATTCAATAGTTGTTCTAATTAGTTTGCTAAGGCCTTTACAGTGCAGCCTCTTTCAGTCTATAAAAAGAATCAATGACACTTTGGGCATAAATTGTCATAATCCTGTTTATTGACCATTGGACTCATCTGGTATAGCCTTTTAGTTGGAGCTGACTACTTATTCCCATTAAGTCATAAAGACACGTGCTATAGATTGAAATGGTTTACTGATAAAGAAACACATTGATTGAAGCACACACAGAGACTGTGATGAAAAGCAAAAATAGCCATTTTAATTGGTCGACTATGCATGAATTCTCGTTTGCAGTACATGCTGGCGCATGCACTCGTGGCTGTGCATTCACATCACTGATATATTCATGCGTTTTCACAGAAGTAGAAATGCTCTATTTTCTAATGCATTTATTATTCAAAGATAGGACCCTGTAGACACAGCGCAACAGATTGTTGTGTGAAAAATAAATGCAAACTGGGCGAGTGCACATGAACAGGAAACTTGGAGTGTCTGCAAAACTGGGGATTCTTGGGCTGCTCTGTAATAGATGACAATCACTGTGGTTCCCCTGGAATACACCCGCTTCCCGCAGATACAATTTCCAAATGGCTCCTCTGAGTAATGTGTGTTTTGAAATCAACTTTTATTTTGAGACCCACTTGTTATTGCAAAACCTGCATGAAAATACTTCTCTCAGAAATGAACTAAACAGGCAAATGTGTTAGCACATTTGGTCATTCCACCAACACAAATTGAAAACAATATATTAAGTTGGTTCCCCTCTTGCAGCTGTAACTGTCTTCTGGGAAGGGTTTATCACATGTCTATTCATCCGGAATCAATGGACTTGTTTTGTGTAAAGGAAGTAGGTAGGTAACGCTAGTGTTTGCACACTCAGTTACAGTGGTGCCTTGGTGAACGTCACTTTTCCGTTCAGGTCTGACTCAAACCAAAAGGATCTCTATCCAAGGCAAGTTTTCTGATAGAAAATAACATAAATCCAATTAATCTGTTCCAGACACCCAACATTTTTAACGCAAAACACATTTTATAGACAATAATTATAGTTTTACATGCAGAAAGAAAATCACTACCAATGACAAATAAATGGACATCTGAACTTTTGACATCACTTTTAAATAGTTTTGCACAAAGGGTGGGAGACGAGAGGACGTTATGCTATGAGGGCAATCCTTTTAACTGCTGTTTAATGCAACAAAATAATCTATGCAGAGGTCTGTTAACAGGCATGGTTTTACATTCACCAAAAACATAGGGCTACTAAAATGACATGCTAAGGCTTAATAGAACTAATGTAAAATACATAAACAAATAATAGCAAAGTTAGATTCCACCCTGAGTCCACACACGTATGAACAGGGTTAGAAAATTTAAGAATTGTGAAAATGCCGCTTATAGATAACCAAGAATGCTGAATGCAGAACGGATTCCAGGCATGAAATATATTTTGATGGAAGCACACGTCAAGCAGATACCAACATATGTTAGTAAAAAAACAAACAGGAGCTGGGACACAGTGTGGCCATGTGTTGTTTACGTACCTCTGAAATGACAACAGTCCTCTCTTAATGCCTTACAATTCCGAGGTCTTTCTCTTCTGTAGCAGCAACTCTGCTACTGTAGACTACAATAAAAATGGACCAAAAGGACATAAACATTTTCACAATGTATAAGCAGGGATAAGCCGAAAGGAAAGAAGAAGATAAGCCAAAAAAGACAGCTAACAGCTGCTCAAGGTGGTTTGACAAAATCCTGAGAGCATGAAAAACATCCTCAGTAACATGCATAAGAGCAAAGTTATTGCTACAAAATCAGACCTTTATTTTTAGCTTCTGTGTTAGAAAGCTGTCCAATGTACTGTACCTT
Organism: Oostethus manadensis; assembly: GCA_024372805.1. Taxonomy (NCBI): domain Eukaryota; kingdom Metazoa; phylum Chordata; class Actinopteri; order Syngnathiformes; family Syngnathidae; genus Oostethus; species Oostethus manadensis. The sequence continues at coordinate 4,551,524 of QODF01000033.1, read as the reverse complement.
CTCATTCAATGCCCAAGGTTCCTCCCCGGGCAGATAAGCGAGCTCAAGGTTCACTTAGAGATATTTGTGTGGTCGGAGCTTTGTGAGCAGAAAAACTAAGCTTCCTGCAATCTGCCTGGGGAGGTGTGGGCGGCATGCATGCACTCTGGTGCCTCAAGCTTCTGTGACCCAAACGTTGCATGTGACACATTTCTCTACTATGTTGGAGTTGTTTTGCTGAGGGCTTCGGTACTTTTGGCCAACAAACAATCAGGTCTTGACGAAGGATGCATCGATCTACCCTTTTCACTTCTGAGCCGATCCCTGAATTTGATATCTACCGTTACTACCATTACTTTCAGATATCACAGCTTTGTTTGCGTTGATATTACTGTGTAAAACATGTGAAACTGTGGACCAATTATTCATTCATTTTCTATGCCGCTTACCCTCGTTAGGGTCGCGGGGATGCTGGAGCCTATCCCAGCTGACTTTGGGCGGGAGGCGGGGTACACCCTGGACTGGTCGCCAGTCAATCGCAGGGCACTGTGCACCATTTTTCATTTATTTAACAACTCTTAGCAACTCAAACAAGTCCAACATCAAAATGTTTTTGACAAATTCAATTCAGACTTTTCTAAATAGTCACACACTTAAAGTAATTTCATATATTTTGTGAACATTTTCCCACTGAAAATTAATGCGCAATTTAAAACAACATCCTGTGCTGGCAAAATATAATTTTCCATTTGCCGTTACTGAATCACAGTGACATGGTTTGAGTCAGAAAGTGCATGCTTTCCAACCCAAAAGTCTGTCGATAATTTAGGGGCAATGGTTGAACTGCGAAGACAATAAATTCTGATTTATTGATGAAGTTGATTTCTGGTTGCAACCATGTAACTTAAAGCACTTCTGAGCTGAAGGTCATAATTGGATGGTTGTATGATTCTTGATCCTTGTACTGATTATTTCTAGCTGTAAATCAGGTCAAACCTTGCATCAATTTCAGATGTTCCACTGGATTTTGTTTATCTGAACAGTACCATTTTGGAGGAGGGAATGGCCTAAGCAGAACTTGCTGGAGAAAACATCAGTAATGCAGGTATTGCAGGGATTGAATTGCTTCATCTCTGAAAATATATCCTAATTTTCATGTTTTTGTTTCACATTGAATCTTGGACCCATGACCTTCCAAGTCAAAAGCCAAGACCTGGACTGTTGCCGCCCTCTTTTTGGGTTTCGCTAAGTAGCCAGAGCATGTTCTGTGCTAAGGAAAAGACTTGATTTTATCTATACACCGCTTTGGGAATCATCCGGGACATTCGATCCTCAGTCATCCCATGACTATGTTCCGTATTCTTGAACCCCCAGTTGCTCCAACAGTGCAACAGTGCCTTGAAGGTTCAAAAGTGCTATCCGAGTGAAACGTCCATTTTACATTTCCCTTTGGCGATACATGAATAACACAACTGGCCAAAGCAGGTTACTGAAGAGACACCGAGTGAAAAGATTTCTGCCTTAGTGACAAAGTTGTGATGTGGCACAAAGTCATTCAAGAAAGGGTATATAAGCTATATAAGTATATACTGTAAGACGTCAATGTCTGTGCAGAGAGGAGGGGGGCACATCTGTAAGTAGAAAGAGAAGAAAGTCATATAACTGCTGGAGGCCAAACCATTTGACAGCTGTATTATTCAGATTTACCCTTTCAAAATCTTCCATGTGGGCGCCTTGACAATTGAACTTCTCCAGTTGCGGGCTCAAAGTACAATGCATGTCTGCGCTGCCATTCAGTCTTTGCGGGATACAGCAGAAGACAGAGATTTGCAAGGAGGCATAGAAAATGAGAATGGACAGGTTAAAACCCAGACTTACTTAATGCCTGTAAACAATTGAAGCTTACGAGTTCAGGAAAGGGTAAAAAGTATCTATCCAAAATGAGTCTATTTTCCACCTACAATTTGGTTCTGTTTTGGTGGTACAGATATTGTTTTTTGGTTTTCTATTTGCAGTGCATTGGTCTTCGGTGGAGATTTAACCAGCCAGCTTTTCGGCAGACATTGAGTTTTTGTTTTTTTCAACTGCTCTATGTATTAGATAGATAGAGAAGATATCTATCCTCTCGCCCAAAGTCAGCTAGTGACTCTAGTGAGGATAAGCAGATTAGAAAATGGATAGATGGATGAATGCCATTCACCCTGACTGGGACCTTGGTCTTCAAAACCATTGTCACCAACAATGTTTTTGAAGACTTCCTAGTCAGGCATGTAAGTCATGTCCTCAGGCAAACGGAACAAGCGTAAACCGCTTGGTGATGTACGGTTCGGGCAATGCAAAAGCTTTACGCTCAACATAATCTGCAGCAGTTCAGAATCAATATTTATTGACATATGACATCAATTAAAACGTTTAAATAGCATGCACCTACTAACCAGAAATGTAAAATTATTCTCCTAAGTCAGCCATTGTGGGCGTAAAGACGGGCTAGCTGACCCTGTAAGGCGAATTTGAAATGTGATTGGTTTAAGAAACAACCCCATTGTTAATAGTCTTTAGGTTACATGGGCCAGCACGCTTGATTCTGACTTCCCCGGGTGGACTACCTTGACATAGTCAAACATAGAAGCTTAAATCTAATTGGATAAAAAAATTAACATAACCATACAAGTACTAGAAGCAGTGCAGCCAAGAGACATACTACGGAATTGGGAATAAATTAGTACAATTTCATGTGACATATACTGCAATTTAAGTGGTAAATATAGGTCAGTGGTTTTGACAGTGTTTAGGCCAGCAGAGAAGACCTTCCTGGCCCGGACTGCATTGTTATTTACGTATGACAACTAATCAAAGCAAACCAGACCAGCTTTTGGTGGATCACAACTGGGCCACTTGGTGGAAATGTGGTTTCACAGCGTGGCACACTTGCCACGTGGCAGTGAAAGATAGCGAGTCCTCAGGTGATTTCAAAGCTGTCAAGACTGACATAAATGTCGAGAGGTCTTTTCCTTTCAAATATTTCTACTTATTCCCCAATTTATTGAGTGTATTGGGTCCCAGAAAATTCCCTTTGATTTTTTTCCATGACCAAGATTTGTCATTTGTCGCTTTTGAAGTAAGAAATTAAAACATTTCAAAATGACAAGCCCCTACCCTCATCCCACGCTACTGCAGAAAGCCTCTCACTGAAGAGTCATCTCTTGGTGATAACTCATCCCTTGGAGAACAGCGTCTTCTCCAAGTACTAACTCACTGCACGTTGTTTGATCAAGCTATCCGGGGGTAGAGGCAAGAGGTAAATATTACACAATATTTGCAAAGTGAAGAGGCTTTTTTTTAATTGAAATTACCACCACTCCAAAAAGGCACTGTGGGAGGATTATTAAGCAGAGATCATGCACGTGGGCCCCGTACTATCAACATAATGTATTAAAAGTTGTAACTAAACCTTAGAAAGATGAAAGAACCATGCAGATGTGTGTATATTAAGACATTCAAATGTGTTTCTGTGAGAAGTCAGGCAACCTGCTATACTGCCACATAATCTCAACTCAAGCATGCGTGTAAATACCTTCGCGTGACCATGCAATGTTGTGGTCTATCAACTTCACCCATCAGGGGTCGCCACAGCAATGTGTTTCTTTGGCCTAGTTTTCATGCCAAATGCCCTTCCTGACGCAACCCTCCCAATTATCCAAGCTTGGGGCCAGCACTGGAGAACTCAGGTGGATGGGTGTTGGTGCGCTAGCCAGGAAGTGCACAAAAGGCAGCAGAATGTACCCCTAGACTACCAGTGCCTGACTGTCCCAACCCATTCATCACGGGTTGGGTGCGCACTACTATATTTAGCATGGTTCTGTCAAAAACCCTGAAGCACCATTGCAGCTGAAGCCAGCCTGCTCACTGCCTTGCTGGCCACTCTGCTGACCACACACACACACACACACACACACAGACCAGTCTTCATCCTCTTTGTTTAAGCATGCAAACCAAGAAGTCTTCCCCATCATGCCTGCTGCATGTGTCTGGGTGATGTGGAGCTCTACTGACTGTGGTCATCTCGTCTTGCCACCGTGCTGTGCATCTATGTTATTGTTCCTAATAGAAAGTGCTATAAAACTGCAGCTTTTTTTGCAAACCTGCAACAGAAGACACTGTCCTTTCTTCTTAAGCCCATAGCATCAAAGGTACTCAAGCATTTTTTTTTTTGTTTGAAATAGAAAAGAAATCAGTGTGGCCTCTTTAGAAAAGTAAATATTCAAATTTCACAAGTTGATGTAGTTATCAGAGAAACAGTGTGAGTGAACAGAGTTGGCCTTATTTATATATATCCTTATCAATTTTGCATAATTTCATGTGAAAAAAAAATTACAAAAGTATTTAAAAAAATAATAATTCGTGATAAACAGTTTGGGGAGTTGTTGATGGCGTTTGTCCGGGAAAACTCTCATATAAAAGCTGTTTCAATGGAGCTACATTCACACAAAAATGTGTTTTAAAACATATATATACATATGCACAATGTCCTAGTGCAGGGGTCAGCAACCTGCGGGTCAAATGACTCAACAAGGGAAGCGGTGAGTGCAGTGAGACTCGAAAAATACATTGATTGTGCTACCACTGTGGTAAGCTATCCATAACCATGGATACGTTCCTGAAAAGAAAAATCCATCCATTTTCCTCCGCTTATCCGGGTCCAGGTCGCGGGGGCAGCAGCTTCAGTAGGGAAGTCCAGACTTCCCGGTCCCCAGCGACCTCTTCCAGCTCCATCGGGAGGACACCGAGGCGTTCCCAGGCTAGCTCTGAGACACAGTCCCTCCAGCGTGTCCTAGGTCTTCCCGGGGGCCTTCTCCTGACTGGGCATGCCCGAAACACCTCACTGGGGAGGCGCCTGGGAGGCATCCGGACTAGATGCCCAAGCCACCTCAACTGGGAAAAGAAAAATCTGGAAAAAACCCAGCATTTAAGTATGAATGGACATACTGTATTCCGTCCTTCACTGCCAATCACACGGGCTCATCCGTGTGCCTGATATGTGGCAACAAAAAGAGCAACCAAAAAAATTTAACTTTGAAGGACACTTTTTCTGAAACGTGTCCAACTGTAGAGAGTGATTTCAGACGTACTGCGGAAGGTTGAGCAGAGCAGACATACGTTCAAGAAGTGGATAAATGCTCCAAACTCAACTACAGCTGCTAGTGGTGTATGGCTGCAAATTAAATCAGAAGGAGGGGAAAGCCGTTCACAGTTGGAGAATACATCAAAGAATCATTAAAATCCAAAATAAACAGGAAATTATTCAGCAAAGACAGTCAAGGACGGGATCAAGAAAACAGCAACAAACATCGCTAGAAGGCACATTGATGATATTAATTCAGCGCAAGCATTTTCATTTGCTTGTGATGAGTCATGATGTAAACGCTATGTGCAGATATGTGCATTCTGATGGCTTTTTTACGTTACATCTGGCTATGTTTTGTTTTGATTTTACATAAACATGGAAACAGTTCAAAATGGCCCGAATAGTTGAGTGTTTCAGTTATTCCGAAGTAGGCCTACCCATGCACTCTGCACCGCATCGTTAATTGAATTTTGGTCAAATAAAAAAAATAAATGATGGTTAAGGTTGCCAACCCCTGTCTTAGTGGTTAGTTCTGGATCTCTGTTGATGCATCTCTTTGTGGTTTGCATGTCCCTGCGTTTGTACAGGTATTCCTCTCACAATCCACAAATTTGCACAAATGAGGTTAACTAGAAACTCCAAGTCGGCCATAATTCTGAATGTGAGCGTCAATGGTTGTTTTTCCACATGTGCCAGAATATGACGACCAGTCCTGGTTGTAGAAACTGAATTCATAACTGAATGAAAAATACAGCAGAAACACGGTGGTTGGAGAGGCTGTTGGTGAGAACTCACGGTCACATTTCTGTTGGTTTACCCCAGCGCAGCAGTAACTTGCGACCAAGTGTAAAACTGTGGAGTGTTTCCTGCAATTACCACTGTTTTTATTAAGTCATTGTTATCTTACTTCATGTTTCTCGCTGGACAAAATTGAATTAATTGCTCGTTTTTATGTTTTTCACCATCTCTGTGGACTTTTTTTTTTGGACTGAGGAGTGGGTTAAAGTGGCTGGTCTAGAAATCTTATTTTGTGTGCCCTTCCGGTGAACTGGCGCACAGATTTGCTGGGAGTGTTTTTGGGTCCTTGCTTTCCAGCAAACAAAATGCTCAAATGGCTCCGAAATTGCATGCCGTGATTTCTGTGCTGGGAGAACTCTCAAAGAGATTACTATGGAGGAAGATAAAATCACAGAAGGGGCTGAAACTATGAACTTCAGCCCGGATTTCCCTGCAGGAACGGGGTTCAATAGTTACTCAGCTGTCACTTGGACTGGATGATGGCCAATCACTGCCGCACTTTTGCAAGTCAAGGGTGCATCAAGGTCAGTTGGGGGCAGCTGATTGATTCTGATGGGACGAACGTGTTTGAGCCAAGACATAATGGCAGAAAGTTCAATCCGTAAACAGCCCCATGTGGACCGGGTAATCAGTATTGACATTATTTTTGCCTGCTGATTCTGGAAGGTGATGCACAGTATCACAACATGGAGAAAAACTCTGAGAGGAACATCCGTGCTGGCAGAGACTGGGGATGGGATTCAACTGTAGATTGATTGCAGGAAATATCCCAGTATAAGTTAAGGCTTCCAGTTGTGCAATGCTCCCCAAATATGTCTGCCTCACCAGAGAAACGCAACATGTCCATTTTTTTTTCAGTTTTAGATCAGCTTTAGATTTATTTTACAGTCAATGACCCTGTACACTGCGACTAAGCCTCATTTTGTACTCCGTGTCAAACATTAGCATCATTCATCCATGGCAGAAGGTCATATTCAAACTAAAACGGACTCTAACTGCATCCATTTTTCATATTCATTCATTCATTTTCTATACTGCTTATCCTCATTAGGGTCTGGAGCCAACCCCAGAAAACTTTGGGCGAGAGGCGGGGTACACCCTGGACTGGTCGCCAGCCAATCGCAGGGCAGACAAACAAACATTCACACTCTAATGGACAATTTAGAGCGGCCAATGAAGCTAACATGCATGTTTTTGGAATGTGGGAGGAAAGCGGAGTACCCGGAGAAAACTCACGCAGGCACGGGGAGAACATGCAAACTCCACACAGAGATGCCCAACGGAGATTCGAACCCTGAATCTCCTGACTGTGAGGCCAATGTGCTACCCACTCAGCCACCATGCGGGCCCATTTTTCATATATGAAATGTAAATTCAATGAATCGGTTCGATAAAGCCAAAAATGGAAACGTAAAAATAAAATGCATATAAATATTGTATTTTCCGTATATTTGCTTCGACACAGTCCCTTTGCATCTTCATCATGGAGAGGTCCGTGTGTTGTAGCTTTCAGGTTGAAGGGGCTCTAAAAGCCACATGTTCCTAAATCTTTATTAAATGACTACTCATTACACTCACGCCTCATTCAGACTCGCTCATTCGGGCTTTCAGAACGTGTGATGGGAGAACAATGTGTGACAAGTAGTCCCAACTACAAGGTAAAAGGAAGGAAGTTGAAGAGCAATAAAAGGGGAAGAAACTGAGTGGTGAAGGAATTGATTCCGACGTTGAAAAAGACAACCTTAGTTGTAGCGGGGGAGGTGGAAGACAGCAAAGACAGCGACATTTCAGCTGTGGCATACACTCTGTTTGGGGAAAAAAAAACATTTGAAAAAACACACTGCTCTCGGATTGTCATGTTGTTTTCACCTCTAAATGCAGTTTACACGGATAAAACCCATCCTGCCCAATCTGAAACTGAGCATAGACACATGTATTGGTTTTGGGTTGCTCCATATTTCTGCTTTTGTTTCTTTTTGGATTCTTTTTCGGTTCTCCTGAGATGGACGGAGCTTCTGGATGAGCCGGCTGCATTCCATCCACCTGTCTACTTAACCACCTCAGCTGCTTCTGGATGGCGTGGAATTATTCCTCAGTTTGGACACTTCGAGCCCCGCTTCATATAACTCGTCTCTTTAGACATCCTCCATGGCGCCCTTTTGTCCTTTTTACATTGTTGTTACTGCTAACCATCGTATTTGCTCATCGTAATTTTACAAGAATGAAGTAAAAATATGAGGAAAAATGAGTTATTTTATTTTTTTACAAAAATAACATAATATTATGAGGAAAAAATAACAGCATTTTAGTACCATACAGCTGACATATTAAAGAAAAACAATATTTTTAATTGATAATATTATGAGAAACCAACAAAACAAAATCAAGTTGTTCGCAATGGAAATTTTTTTTAGAAAATGTCCTAAAACCGGGCAATGAAGTCAAAATATAGGAATAAAGTCAGCATATTACAAAATTTAAATGTATGGAAATTATTTAAGAAAACTTGTTTTAATATTTACAAAATTTAAAAATTTATTCAACCATCCATCCATTTTCCACCGCTTATCCGGGTTCGGGTCGCGGGGGCAGCAGCTTCAGTAGGGAAGTCCTGACTTCCCGGTCACCAGCGACCTCTTCCAGCTCCACCGGGAGGACACCAAGGCGTTCCCAGGCCAGCTGTGAGACATAGTCCCTCCAGCGTGTCCTAGGTCTTCCCGGGGGCCTTCTGCCGACTGGGCATGCCCGAAACACCTCACCAGGGAGGCGCCCGGGAGGCATCCGGACTAGATGCCCGAGCCACCTCAACTGGCTCCTCTCGATGTGAAGGAGCAGCGGCTCTACTCTGAGCTCCTCCCGGATGGCCGAGCTCCTCACCCTATCTCTTAGGGTGAGTCCAGCCACCCTACGAAGGAAACTCATTTCCGCCGCTTGTATCCGCGACCTCATTCTTTCGGTCATGATCTATAACTCACGACCATAGGTGAGGGTGGGAACGTAGATCGATCGGTAAACAGAGAGCTTTGCCTTCCGGCTCAGCTCTCTCTTCACAGTCCGGTACAGCGACCGCATTACTGCAGACGCTGCACCGATCCGTCTGTCAATCTCACGCTCCAACCTTCCCTCACTCGTGAACAAGAACCCGAGATACTTGAACACCTCCACCTGAGGTAAGACCTCACTCCCAACCCGGAGGGTACAGTCCACCCGTTTCCGACTGAGAACCATGGCCTCGGATTTGGAGGTGCTGAGTCTCATCCCAGAAGCTTCACACTCAGCTGCAAACCGCTCCAGTAAACGCTGAAGGTCACAGCCTGATGAGGCCATAAGGACCACATCGTCTGCAAATAGCAGAGACGAGATCCTAAGGTCACCAAGCTGGACTCCCTCAACACCTTGACTGTGCCTAGAAATTCTGTCCATGAAGATTATGAACAGAATCGGTGACAAAGGGCAGCCTTGGCGGAGGCCAACGTTCACCGGAAACAAGCTCGACTTACTGCTGGCAATGCGAACCAGGCTCCTGCTTCGATTGTACAAGGACCGAATGGCATGTAGTAGCGGGCAACCAATCCCGTACTCCCGGAGCACCCCCCACAGGACACCGCAAGGGACACGGTCGAATGCCTTTTCCAAGTCCACAAAGCACATGTAGACCAGTTGGGAAAACTCCCACATACCCTCCAGTACCCTTGTAAGGGTGTAGAGCTTGTCCAGTGTTCTGCGACCGGGACGAAAACCACATTGCAGCTCCTGTAGCTGAGGTTCGACTAACGTACCCTTCTCTCCAGCACCCTGGAGTAGACTTTCCCGGGAAGGCTGAGGAGTGTGATCCCCTTACAGTTGGAGCACACCCTCCGGTCACCCTTTTTAAAAATGGGGACCATCGCCCCGGTCTGCCAGTCCAGAAATACTGTTCCCGGCTTCCATGCAATGTTGTAGAGGCGTGTCAACCAACACAGTCCCTCAACATCCAGAGCCTTGAGAAATTCCGGGCAAAACTCGTCTACCCCCAGAGCCTTGCCACTGGGGACTGATTTAACTACCCCAATTACCTCAGCCACGGTGATAGAACTGTCCACGTACGTATCCTCAGACTCGGCTTCCTCTACGGAAGGCATGTCAGTGGGATTAAGAAGTATTCCTTTCACCAACCAACTATATCCACAGTCGAGGTCAGCAAGCCCCCGTCCGCACTGTAAACAGTGTGAACTGTTCTCAGCAATGTAGGCACGAAATACGCCCCATTCGGACTCAATATCCCGGTCCTTCCTTGAGATGCAGGCGAAGCTCTGCCGGAGATGAGAGTTGAAGACTCGACGAACGGGAGACTCTGCCAGAAGTTCCCAGCACACCTTCACTACGCATTTGGGTCTACCAGGTCTGTTCGGCATCCTTCCCTGCCATCTAATCCAACTCATCACCAGGTGGTGGTCAGTTGACAGCTCATCCCCTCTCTTCACCCGCGTGTCCAGAACATGCGGACGCAGGTCTGATGATACGACCACAAAGTCGATCATAGACCTGCGACCTAGAGTGTCCTGGTGCCAAGTGCACTTAAGGACATCCTTGTGTTCAAACATGGTGTTTGTTATGGACAAACTGTGATTTGCACAGAAGTCCAGCAACAACACACCACACGAGTTCAGAACAGGGAAGCTGTTCCTCCCAACCACGCCCCTCCAAGTCACACTCTCATTGCCCACATGGGCGTTGAAGTCTCCCAGTAGAACTATGGCGTCACCAGCTGGGGTGCTCTCCAGAACCCCTCTGATAGACTCCAAGATGGCTGGGTACTCTGAACTGCCATTCGGCGCGTACGCACAAACCACAGTCAGGACCCTTTCCCCAGCCCTAAGGCGTAGGGAAAGAACCCTCTCGTTCACCGGGGACGACTCCAGCACAGAGGCACCAAGCCAGGGGGCTATTAATAAGCCCACACCAGCTCGCCGCCTCTCCCCTGCAGCAACTCCAGAGAAGAACAAGGTCCAGCCCCTCTCAAGGAATTTGGTCCCAGAGCCCAAACTGTGGGTTGAGGTGAGTTCGACTATATCTAGTCGGAATGTCTCCGCCTCTTCCACAAGCTCGGGCTCCTTCCCCACCAGAGAAGTGACATTCCATGTCCAAAGAACCAGATTTGGCCGCCGAAGACCAGGTTGCCCAGACACCCGGCCTCGGCCACTGCCCAAATCCCATTGCACCGGACCCTTATGCTTGCCCCTGCAGGTGGTGGGTCTGCGGGGGGCCAAATGTAGGTACCTGACATAATATAATGTAGCTCATACGTGTCATAAACCCTTTTACCATTGCTTTACCATTCCATTTTCTTACTATTTAGAGTGGAATTTGGGCTGGTCAACTACCCCTTTGTGAAAAATCTGATTTTGGTCACATGCAGTGTGAAACAATATTAACATTATATACACTCACATTCACACTTGTTAACATTGTTAGCATTTCAGTGAATGTAATTATTTGCATCATAAGAGGAAACCACGGAGCCCAAAAAAGCCCAGAAATGTGTTGCTGCGAGGCAGCAGCTCTGCTGCACTGCTGTACGTTGCACTTCATCATAAAAAAGACAAACTAGAGCCAGGGGGACACGGGCATGATGCAAGTGGATGCTGAGACGAGCTGTCCGTCATGCTTTGCAATTCCTCAGGTGAAAAAAAATAATTGGAAATGCATTGTTTACAGGCGCTAAAAGCTAATGAGTTGGCAGACCTTGAGTTGGGAGCGCTGACGTACCAAAAAGAAGCCAGGTTGATTATTTTTTTAAACAAACAGGCATGGCTGCAGTTCCATAGGAAGATCTACAAAAGTAGCAAATGTACAAGAATGTCTCTTGCTGGGAGATGCACCGTAGAATTTATTGCATTTTTTTTTTGAGGGATGCTGTTGTCTCCCTAAGTCTCCTGCCGGAAAGCGTGGTGATGTAATTCACCCTGTCAAGACAACTTGTTTTTGAAAGACTATATTCAAACATGAGCAATCGTGATTTATGAACCAGCTGCAATCAACAAAGCAGAAACGTTTGCCTCCAGCATTTCTTTGGGTCAAAAACAACCAAGCATCATAATACCCTCGTTTCATGCGTGCTTTTTTTTTTACTATGTCATATTCTATGATGACATTTGCTGCAGGCTACAGCAGTTGTGTTCCTTTTTGACTGTGATCCATGGTACAGCTTTTTAAGCTTTGCCGTTGCCCAAAGGGGCTCGATGCCAGCCCCGTGGGCTGACGACCCTTGCCTGGGCACGCATCCAACACGGTATTCCGGAGAAATAAGTGGCCTCTATCGTCACAGTGGTGGAGACCGATGTAAGAACACAGCTCTGTTATATTCCAGGAATGCAAATGGGATTTCTGATTTATTTCTGTTCTCAAGGGCGGATTGATTGATTTGATGCAGACTAACACAAAACCTTGCATCCATTAGTGATGTGAGCCAAACAGTCAATGGGGGTTTGTTTAAAAATATTTATATAATTAAATTTACCACCATCACATTGGTAGTGTAATGGTACACCTGACTGACTTCTAGGATTCACATAAGGCTTCGGATGGCAGACTGGAACCGCAATCATACAAGATGCCAACTTTATAAGAGTATCAAAATATCAAGTATGGACTTTTGCTTTTTATCTGGCATTCTGTTATAATTTTTGCACACACATTCCAAAAGATAAAGGATGGTCATGGCTTATGTCATGGGAAACCTCAGAGATATGGAGCAGTTACAACAAGGAGTGTTAGGGAAGAAGAACATCAAGGTCAGGATGCCTCCCTCACGCCCCCCTGGGGAGCGTTTGGGACCAGTAGAAGGCCTTGGGTGAGACCCAGGACACGTTGGAGAGACTATGTATCTCAACTGCCTTGGGAATGCTTTGGGATCCGCAAGGAGGTATTGGACAAAGTTGCCAGGGAGGGGGATGTCTGGTCTTCTCTGTTTAGGCTACTGCAACCATGGCCCGACCACAGATAAGCGGAAGGAGATGGATGGATGGCATTATGTGTGCAAACAGATGTACCTTTAGTTATACCAAAATTAAAATGAAAAAGAAACTTGGGCGGTCTACCATTTTTTTCATGATCGTATATGGTCAGCTGGTGTTCTCTGAGACCCTGAAGAGGATCAGATGGATAGAACATGGATGGATGGATGGATGGCATCACAGCTAAATGCTTGTTGTGTCTCAGTCTGTTGTGGGTGCAGAACAAGAAAAGCTAATCGATTAGTAGGCTTTCACAGGTGGGCCCATTCAATAATTTTTCTGGAAGGCTCTCAGGGGAGCTTATTCCTGCATGTGGTAAGATAAGACACTATCCTTCCTGCATCATTTCTATTATTTTAACAAATAGATCACATGTCAGATGCACTTAAGTGTCAGAATATATGCAGCCTTTTAATAAAGCTGAGAAATATTGGAAAGGCTTTAGTAATGACGACATTCATGGAAAGGCCGCACGGTAGATGAGTGGGTAGCATGTGGGCCTCACAGTCAGGAGATGAGGGTTCGAATGTCCGTTGGGCATCTTGTGTGGAGTTTGCATGTTCTCCCCGTGCGTGCGTGGGTTTTCTCCGGGTACTCCGGTTTCCTCCCACATTCCAGAAATGTGCTCTTTAGGTTAGTTGGCGACTCTAAATTGTCCATGAGGGTCAATGGTTGTATGTCTGTCCTGCGATTGACTGGCGAGTGCACCACCTCCCGCCCATAAGTCAGCTGGTATAGACTCCAGCATACCCGCGACCCTAATGACGAGCGGTATTGAAAATGGATGGCTGGACACTCATGGAAATCTCACAATCTTATACACCCTTAGCCGTACCTGAAAAGTGCCAGACTTGGAAACATGAAATGAAATGAGCCATAAGCAATAATGACATAAATAAATTGTCAAACCACTCACTGATCACCATTGTGTCATTTATCCTCGCAGATTATTGTGGCACAGACACTAATGCAGATCCTTAACGGGAGTTCATCACGCTCCGCCATTGCGCATATTAACACCTACAGTAAGCTGATTAATTACAGCGCTGCTCCCTCAAAGGGGTTGGAACACGGTGCAACCTGCCTCCATCTGCCTGTGGATCTACTTGCACTGCTGTGCTCAAGCACAGCACCACAGTAAGACAAGGACACCGATTACATCACAGATTCGGTAACAGATGCCCTCTTGGATTAGCAAACAAAGTGGAAGCAAAAAATAGATGCACGGGCCGTTATCCCATGGATGGCAAGCTTTGTTTTTAATATAATGGCTGTCTGCTTTTTAGCTGATTTGAATGCAACTCAGAGGCTTTAAAACCCTCAGTGCTATCAATCGGCCTTGACCCTTAATAGTAAAAAAAGCTCAATAAAATGTCTTACATTTCTCAGACACACACACTCTACATACGGGTGGCGTGCAGGTGAGGCTCAACATATGAAGCATATTAGAACAATAATAATATTGCTGGCATAAAATACATATTAATATTGTCTTTTGAACTGTATTATGAATGTATTTTCTATAAGGCTGTATGAAAAATCACTGAATGTGTACATTTCCTGATCATATAGAGGGCAAAAATCCAAGATGAGGCTGCCGGAAGCTTTTCCTTTCCCCTGAGTGCTACTGTGTAGGTCCACGCAATAAGTGCTGGATCATGTGTTGGATCATGGCGCCTGCTGTTTTCTGTTTGTGACCAATAATATAATGTCGCATAAACATTTGTTATACACCATGACTTTCCACAGCCTGTGTAATGTATTGGATGTTAGTGTGACCTCCTTATTCTTGCTACTTGAACAATAAAATGGTTTTTTTTATTGTAATGCAGAAGGGGATAGCAGTACTCTCCTTATCCTGAAGGGGTGGGAGGCGTGCATGAGCTGGGAGGTGCTTGTCATTGCCGTCCTTCCTGTTTTTTGTTGCGTGTTTTTTGACAGCAGCAGCACCAGCTCTTTAGCAACAAGTCATAAGCATTAAATATATTTTTTATGCTCTGCTGAATGAATGAATGAATGACTTTGACTGCCAAGATGGAGGATTATATACCCACGCTCACCAGAAACGGTTTGCAACTGATGCCAGCTGTGCTCTGGCAAACCAATCATTCCAGTTTGCAAAATGGGAACATCAAAGTAAACCGTCCCTTTTTCGTGTCATGTCCACTAAATCTTGCACGGATTTTTTGTCATTTCAATCTCTGGAGTTACAGTACGTGTAACTATATTTGGTGAACTGTCTCACCAGCAGGCAGGTTTTTATTTGAGGGATGGGCTGGCCCCACGCCAAAATGTCATTAAAGTTATCCATTATGGTCATAATAATAACCATACTTGAAATTAAAGCAGGAAATCTGTCTGTGTTTGAAATGACATGCCTAATACTAGATTGAATCCATAAAGTATATGCATCATTTCTTTATATTGTCTGACCAGGCATCTCTTTCAGCACCGCTTTGCCTCGTAATATTGCATCTTCCTGCCACAGCACTGAGCTTTTTCTAATTACAGCTTGTGTTAGTTGTAATGTGCCATCAATCTGGGATGGTCAGCACATTTTGCACTCCACTGCAGATGTCCACGCAACCTCAATCTGTTTCCTGTTGTTCACTTGTTGCTATTTGATTTCATCTGTGTAAAATAACAATAATCATAATGCCAGTAATAACAATTATGATTATAATTATGTTAATTGTGGAGAGAACGGGACATGTTGCAATGCAACAGATTCAGTACTAATGACTGAAAAAGAGGAAAGGGTGTGAGATGATAGTGGATTGAAATCTTTTTTTAAAAAGTGTAAAAATAAGGCGTCCAAAAAGTGGTAATTTTAAAATGCAATTCATCTGGAAATTGGAAGTGAAGGCTACAAACTGCTTTCATTGAGCACAAAAAGGCAAACCCAAACATGAACTAAGAGCTGCAAGGATAGATGATACATTGCAGCACACCATGTGACTAAGTGAGGGGATGGCATTGCAGCCATCTGACGTGACACCTTGTAAGTGCTATTATCTTGCCGCTACACTGCAGCATCGTTGCCTGCATGTGTGACATAACATGCATATCACCATCCTGTTCCGTCGTTCTTGCCATTTCAACAAACATATTTCAGCCGTCACAATCCTTGTACCTCAAACAATATGAATAAAACCTGTCAAGATTCTTTCAAGCGTGTTGTTCGTTCTTCAGAATCAGGCAAGCACCACAGAGAGGACAAGAATGATGTTGTTGCCAATCTCCTATGCCAGAAAAAAAAAGTTTTTTCATTTTTGTAATTATATGACAGCATAGTCATCGTATGGGGCCGTGCAAACATCCGTGACATGCGGTGAGGTTCGTATATTAGACAGCCTGGTAAACATCAGTATGTGCAGTACATGTGCGATAAAGCAAGTATTATTGGCGATGTTGTTCATGAAAGCCACGAACAAATCACAGCCGGCCTGAATGGATGTGTGCGTGGTGGCTTGAAGCACCACGAGGGCGATGACTCACCGTGACTCTCGTAGCTGTGTTTCCTATGCATTTGAACAGGGAATGGGAAAATACGAATGAAATATTTGAAATGATTTGATTGAAATAGAAAGCCAATGCACAGCACGGATCATTGAAATAAAACGGAACAATTGAATGTACTCATAAGTTGGTTTTCCTATTCAGCATTCACATGCAACCGATAGCAATATTAATCAGGTTACATATCTCCTGTCGTGTAATTAACACAAAGTCTTGATCGGGCCCCTGAGCAGTCAAGCTCATGGTGTTAACCTGGCTGACTCTTGAAGACCAGATATCAGTTGTAAAGGTAACGGATAAAGCTTTGGTTGATTGTTCATCTCGAGCCACACAAAATAACCAGAACGGAACATAATCAAAATACACGCATAGACAGAGAAGGAGTGGGAAGTAGATGAGCTTTATTTACACCCACGCCAACACCAGTTATATTACCACAATATGCAGCTATACTTAAACATGATATTACACCCACACACACTTAAATGTGGATTATTATTCATGTGTTATACCTTGTGCATTTTATCAATACTAATGTGACAGTACTCGTTATTATACCATCATCATTCCATCCATCCATTTTCTATATCGCTTATCCTCATTAAGGTCACAGGTATGCTGGAGCCTATCCCAGCTGACTTTAAGCAGGAGGCGGTGTACTCCCTGAACTGGTCGCCAGTCAATCGCAGGGCTACCATCATTATTGTATTATAGCTAATTATTGTATTTACTGTACAGTATGTATAAACATACGCGTACAATAGAATTTAGATGAATAAATATAATGGTTATTAGTGTCGATGGTAATAATCATTAGTTTGGATAGAACGTGTAACACATTAAGAGAGGCCAAGAACTTCGCGGACGTGTTCCCCGAGAGGGGCTGCGCTCTAGCGACAGCACCACTCTTAGCTAAGTGTCCTATGCTGTGCATTAAAAAAGACAAGATTTTGGAGCATCAGCAATTAGCTTCTCCACATGGCTGCAAACAACATTGTACAACAATGTAACTCGAGGAAGTCCACAAGTTTGAGCGATAGAAAAGGGTTTGTCACAGTATCTTCTTGGCACGGTGTAAACCACCCTGAGGATGCGGAGAGCATCAGCAGCGTAGCTGGCCAGATCCCTCCGGGGGACGGCCCGGACGGAGACCCAAGCGTAGCCGGTGAGACCCCTCCAGGGGACGGCCGGGACGGAGACCCAAGCGCAGTCGGTGAGACCCCTCCGGGGAACGGCCGAGAAAGAGACGCAGGTGGTGTCGGCAAGACCCCTACGGGGGTCAGCCTGGATGGCAAGTGAGGAGGTGGCGGGACGCCTTCACAGGCCGGTTGGGACGGAAAGTCAGCTGACGCCGGCGAGATCCCACCGGGGGTCGGCCAGAACCGCGCCTTCTCAGAGGTGGGGCTTTGGGCACAACAGCAGCGGCCTGCGCCCTGGGAGGCGCGACAGGAACGGCCGCTGAGGCCTGCGCCCTGGGAGGCGCTACAGGAGCGGTCTGCGCCCTGGGAGGCGCGACTGGAATTTCCAGCGCCCTGGGAGGCGCGACAGGAACCGCCTGCGTCCTGGGAGGAGCGACAGGAACCGCATGCGCCCTAGGAGGCGCGTCAGGAACCGCATGCGCCCTGGGAGGCGCGTCAGGAACCGCCTGTGCCCTGGGAGGCGCGACAGCAGTGGCCTGTGCCTTGAGAGGCACGACAGGAATAGCCAGCGCCCTGGGAGGCGCGACAGGAACCGCATGTGCCCTGGGAGGCGCGTCAGGAACCGCATGCGCCCTGGGAGGCGCGTCAGGAACCGCCTGTGCCCTGGGAGGCGCGACAGCAGTGGCCTGTGCCCTGGGAGGCGCGACAGGAACCGCATGTGCCCTGGGAGGCACAACAGGAACCGCATGCGCCCTGGGAGGCGCGACAGCAGTGGCCTGTGCCCTGAGAGGCACGACAAGAATAGCCAGATCCCTGGGAGGCACGACAGGAACCGCATGTGCCCTGGGAGGCGCGACAGGAACCGCATGCGCCCTGGGAGGCGCGACAGCAGTGGCCTTTGCCCTGGGAGGTGTGACAAGAACGGCCGCGGAGGCCTGCGCCCTGGGAGGCGCTACAGGGGCGGTCTGCGCCCTGGGAGGCGCGACTGGAATTGCCAGCGCCCTGGGAGGCGCGACTGGAATTGCCAGTGTCCTGGGAGGCGCGACTGGAATTGCCAGCGCCCTGGGAGGCGCGACAGGAACCGCCTGCGTCCTGGGAGGCGCGACAGGAACCGCATGCGCCCCGGGAGGCGCGTCAGGAACCGCCTGTGCCCTGGGAGGCGCGACAGCAGCAGCCTGTGCCCTGAGAGGCACAACAGGAATAGCCAGATCCCTGGGAGGCGCGACAGGAACCGCATGTGCCCTGGGAGGCGTGACAGGAACCGCATGCGCCCTGGGAGGCGCGACAGCAGTGGCCTTTGCCCTGGGAGGCGTGACACGAACGGCTGCGGAGGCCTGCGCCCTGGGATGCGCTACAGGAGCGGTCTGCGCCCTGGGAGGCGCGACTGGAATTGCCAGCGCCCTGGGAGGCGCGACTGGAATTGCCAGCGTCCTGGGAGGTGCGACTGGAATTGCCAGCGCCCTGGTAGGCGCGACAGGAATTGCCAGCGCCCTGGGAGGCACGACAGGAACCGCCTGCGTCCTGGGAGGCGCGACAGGAACCCCATGCGCCCCGGGAGGCGCGTCAGGAACCGCCTGTGCCCTCTGAGGACAGGAGCGGCTGCAGCCGGCGGGAACTGCCGTGGATGAGGGGCCAGCGGGATATTGCGTGGGAGTGGAAGTCTTGCTGCGTGGCGCGGCTACCGGCAGCGGCTGCACATCCTCCGCTGCCCGGCAGGACGCACTAGCCTCTCCTTCAGAAGGCAAATCCCAGACGCCGTCTTTGTCCGCCACAGGATCCAGGGAAGGGTGGAGGGAAGCTTGGAGGAGGGCACCAGACTCA
Organism: Oostethus manadensis; assembly: GCA_024372805.1. Taxonomy (NCBI): domain Eukaryota; kingdom Metazoa; phylum Chordata; class Actinopteri; order Syngnathiformes; family Syngnathidae; genus Oostethus; species Oostethus manadensis. The sequence continues at coordinate 4,532,148 of QODF01000033.1, read as the reverse complement.
CCCGGGCCGGCGTGTGCGTGGCGGATTCCGGCCGGATTGTCTGGCCCCCACACCATATCCTCCAGTTCCTCCACCGTGAATCTCGCGTGAATCTCGCCGTCTCCTCCTCTATGGTCTTAAAGACCTGGAGGGTCCAAAAGTCGCTCTCCGCGCGGTCGTGTTCGTGTGGTCAGATCATTCTGTTACGGGATCTTCTCGGCATGGTGCATAGAGCAGGATGCCAAACAGGTCAGGAAGAGGTTTTTCTTTAACAAAGAATGCTGCTACGAAACAAGGAAATAACAGGAACACAGGCATAAGAATGGAAACTAAAACATACTTTCAGGCCAATGAACGCGCCGACAAACAAGAGACTTTTTTATGCACAATAGCAAATTCAGAGTTTTGTCATTTTTTGTTGCTAAAAAACTTCTTGGCCCGCAAACACAACACCGGCTGGACAACTAGTTACATCGGAAAGAATAAACAGTATGAGCAGCTCAAAAGCAGCCACAAGACACTCAAAACTGGACTGCCATGCCCATCATTCAGAACCAGAATGATGGCCCACACTAGGAATTTGACTCCGGTCAATATCTGTCTCTGCCACAACAGTCACAATAAACGTCCATAGTGGGAAACAGGTGAATACTACAATGCATTATACATGGCATGTATATAGTTGGGATTATGTACATGATATACTGAGTAATTATGGTATTTCCAATGTTGCAGGTTACAAAACAATTGACAGTGTAATGTCCAAAGAGTATGTAGTGCAAATGCTCATGATTAGGATCGTATTGCAACGTCTATCCGAGCATTGTAAGGATGACCAGGAGGTGGTCAATCAACAATCTCTTTATTGCGAAGACAAACCAGGCAGACACGCCAAAACAACATCAGCAAATGCACGCAGCCGTTCGCCTCTTCCTGCACACACACACACACACAGTCAGAACTCGTGTCACGTTCAAAGACATTTGCAAACCACAAAACCCGTTAACGCTACACGTAGCTTTCTTCCTAATTCTTGCAGTTTGTATTTTTATTACTGTACTTTATGTTCTTCATGTGTCGCCATAAAAAGTAGCTAAATCTGCTGCTTGTGGCTTTTGGGAAAATATATCACCAAAGCGGTATGCAATGTCACCACATTCAGTAACAAAGTGGCAAAGTTGGCAACGCTGTTCACGACCAGCAGGGCTAGTTTTACTTAATTCAAGTTTTATTTAGGTTCACTTTATAGCAACATAAAATCTAATGAATGATGACCGGTATTAAAATGTTACCCTACTCTACTAGGTGACAGTATTGTTCCATTTTACAGGAAAGGCAGAGTAGTTTCTTTGTTTCATTTGATTTGCATTTACAGGTTAAGCGGCATAGAAGATGGATGGTTGGAGTTGCATTTACCAACATTATAAATTGTTTAGCTTCACTTTTTGCAGTCAGTAACGTTGAAATGTTATGCCACAGGGGGCAGTATTGCCCTCCATTGCAACCACAATCAAAGGCCGAGGAGTATTTTACTGTGGTTAAATGCAAATGTAAAGGTGACTATAGGGGTGTTACTTCATGGCTACAGGGCTCTAATGTTAACTGTTTTTAGAAGATTGTAAACAAAAATATTTGTTATTTATATAATTATATACCCCGCACGGTGGCTGACTGGGTAGCACATTGGCCTCACAGTCAGGAGGTTCAGGGTTCGAATCTCCGTTGGGCATCTCTGTGTGGAGTTTGCATGTTCTCCCCGTGCGTGTGTGGGTTTTCTCCGGGTACTCCGCTTTCCCCCCACATTCCAAAAACATGCATGTTAGCTTCATTGGTGACTTTAAATTGTCCATTAGAGTGTGCATGTGAGTGTGAATGTGGTGACCAGTCCAGGGTGTACCCCGCCCCCCGCTCAAAGTCAGCTGGGGTAGGCTCCAGCATACCCGTGACCCTAATGAGGATAAGCGGTACAGAAAATGAATGGATGGATATTTATTCATGTTTTAGTTAGTCAAACAATACCCACGAGTAAGCTCTCTTTTTTATTACCACGATGAGGTCACGACCCCATACAGAGGTCACGACCCCATACAGAGGTCACGACCCCATACAGAGGGTTGTGTCAGGAAGCGCATCCGACGTAAAACTTTTGCCAGATCAAAACAGGCAGAAAAGATTCGCTGCAGCGACCCCTGATGGGATAAGCCGAAAGGACAAGAGGAAGATTTGTTGCGCGTAGAGTGTGAGTGACCTCGTTCATTTAGATACCATTTGCTGTAAGATCGGACTTACACAAAACCTGGACTTGTATCACGGTCTATGAACAGCAGTCGCACGTAACCCGAGGACCACCTGTATGGTTCTTGTGCTTATTTTGATAGAAGGCCCAACAGAGAATAGTTTTAATGATATTCATCCTTATTTGAATATATAGTGCACTGCTTTGAACTGCGTGTGTGTGTGTGTGTGTGTGTGTGTGTGTGTGTGTGTGTGTGTGCTCACACCCTATTATGAACATAATGGTTTGACCAAGCCTTACGCAATGGCAGCCTGTCTCATTAGCTGTGGATTCCGGCGGTGAGCCTTCCTCGCTTTCTCTCTCACACGCACATTGTCTTATCTGATCCCCCCCTGCCCTTTCCCCTACTCCTCCGCACACTCTTCACGTCGCCCCCTCGCTTGTTTGCTCTCGCCGGAGCGTCGGCGTCCGTATTTTAACACAGCCTGACTTTTTGTTAAAAATGTCTCCTGTCCCCAAGCACTGTCATCCGGATTAGTACCTGAGCTCTCTGATTTATAATTGGTCCGCTCCGGTGGATTTGATAAGACCCTCAATTCTTCTCCATCTCAGCATTTGTTTACATATTGTTGCAACCAAACCTTTTCATATTCATTATTTCCATTCGTCTATTTCTTACTGCTTATCTTTCCCAATGAATTGTACTGATTATGATCACTCAAGGGAAGGGCAATTTCCACTCTGCTATACATGTTGTATGCGGACCACCCGCATGAAAGTATCCCCGTAGGGATGCCGGAGTGAAGGGATGTGCAAATGTTGCTTTAAACCTTTAAGGTCGTGGTTCTCTATTATTTTCTGTCACGCCCCCCCTCCTTGAAATACTATTTGTTTATTTACCTGTACAAAACACTGTATGAGTTGCGGGCACCGGCATCATTCAAACATGAGTAAACAAAAATAATTGTATATGTTTACGTAGCAAAATGGCTAAATACAAAACAACTGTGGTTTGTGTCATTAATCTGGAATAAACGGCTGAAATAGTCATTGAATCAATAACTGAATCAAATGTTCCCACATGAAATCATGTAAATGCCACAAATGTTAACCCAAAGCACATTTTTGAAGTGTTATAGTTATGATCTCACATGCAGGAAAGAATTCAAAGTGTGTATAAATATTGTATATGCGCTGCCATGCGGGCCATTTTGCCCATTGTCTATCTTATGGTGGAGTCATGAACACTGACCTGAGACCTGCAGATCTTTTGTGACCCTTTGAGTCGTTGCCGTGCTCTTGGGTTCATTTTGGTTGGCTGGCCACTCCTGGGAATGATCCCCACTGCTCCGTGTTTTGCCATTTCTGGAAAATGGCTTTCTGGTTAGCTGGAGTGCCAACGCTTTAAACGTGGCTTTTTAACCTGTCCCAGACTCCAGACCTTAATTCATTGTAGTTTAATGTATTTTTTTCTTTGTTTGTTTGTTTTTTCATGGGGGGGGATTGGGTTTTTTACTCCCTTAATAATAAAAGTTTTAATTTTAAAACTCCATCAGTTATTTTTTCTTTGAATTATACTTAAACATTTCAGTGTGACAAGCTTGTAAAAAAATAAGAAATCAGGACGGGAGCAAACACGTTTTCACACCACTGTAAATGATGAAAGCAATAAATGAGCATTTAAGGTTAGGGTTACCTTCATTGAAAATGTGGCACAAAGACACAATGTGGCAGTGAGATCAACACAAACACCAGCTTTGTGTTTGACTGTGAGTTATTCATTGCATTCAATAGTCTTTTCTTTTGATCGCGGCTGCAAAATAACCCAACAAGGGTCCAAAGGAAGTGCATTTTGAAAGAGAAGGTGAAAAAGACATTTATACCTAGCCTATTCATTTCTCATTTGTATGCATTTCAAAGTGTTTTATGCATGTAACACTATAAGTGTAAAACATTGAAAATGTGTTTTGTGTGAGCATTTATGAGACTTGTGGCGTAACTGTGTTAGTTAGCAAAGAACTACGGATTCAGCGACTGTTGACAAAACGGTTTCCGTGTGCAGCCGTACGTGGAAACAGGAGCTGTTGCAGTCGTCCCTCTCTACATCACGATTCACTCCCTCGCTCTATTACGTTTTTTCCTAAATGTGGTCATATAAAAAGTGATTTCTGTTTTTTATTTGACTATTGACAGGTGTCAGCAATGTTACATTGGTAAAGTATTTATTTACATTACATCCTAAATTGCAGCCAGTCCAACATGACCCAGACCTATTTCTGCAGTTTCTTTTACATTCCTGCTCCCCCACACATTTAATGCATGAATGAGTACAGTGTTTTCCACAACGTCTTCATATCAAGCTCTCAAAATGATGTCATAATGACCTAGTCTTGCAGTTTATGGGCCAAAAACTACCAAAGCTAATTGTTAAGTCGTACCTTTGATAGGTTTGGGCAGTAAAAAGATTCATACGTTCCCATACAGCACAAGAACAAGGCATCTTCTCCGCTGCAAGGCTTTCCACATCCAATATGGTGGCGACCTTGACCTACAGCTCAGTGCAGGGCTCCATGTGCCGTATTCGTGTCCGTGCGCCATCCCCCCTCACCGTTAAACGTGTTTTGTGTATATACCGATATCGGTTTTCCATACAGGGGAGAAAAAGACAATACTGACATTCTCGTACCAATATCTGGCGTAACCAACATGCCTCGTTATTATGTGTTGTCATTGCTTATCAAGTCGACTATATTAGCTAATACCAGCATATAGGTGACTACAATTATCATTTCATGTCTGCAGGGCTCTAATAATGTAAAAAAAATAAAAATAAAAATACAGCTGGACTCACACAGTGTATTCCTTATATAACTAGACACACGCCATCTTGTACACTATCCAAAACATTCGGACGTAACTTTTCGTTTTGTTAACCGCAGGCTAACTGAGGGTCAGCTGAACATATATTTATTTGAATATTTATCTCTATATTTGTTTATTTTTACTCTTTTTGCCTTAGCTTTATTTCTGCAATGTGCTATGGACCATAAACTGCTCCACAGGCCGCAATTTGGGCTCTTCTGCAGCTCTGTACTACTAAGAGGTCCTCCGTTATTCCCCACAATTACAGAAGCATCGTCTTAACCTAATGCTGTGGGGGTGCAATGCCATGCTCAAGAGCCCCACACCGTCAACGATAAAGTAGCAATTTATTTTTGTCCACAGTGGCCTCACGTTCTGGTGTTTAGGGCCTTACAGCTTAACTATGTGGTGGCTGAGTGGTTAGCACATTGGCCACACAGTCAGGAGATCTGGAAGACCTGGGTTCAAATCTCCGTTGGGCATCTCTGTGTGGAGTTTGCATGTTCTCCCCGTGCGTGTGTGGGTTTTCCCACATTCCAAAAACATGCATGTTAGGTTAATTGGCGACTCTAAATTGTCCATCAGTATGAATGTGAGTGTGAATGTTTGTTTGTCTATATGTGCCCTGCGATTGACTGGCGACCAGTCCAGGGTGTACCCCGCCTCTCGCCCAAAGTCTGCTGGGATAGGCTCCAGCATCCCCGTGACCCTAATGAGGATAAGCGGTACAGAAAAATGAATGAGCTTAACTATGTCGCCCCCGTTTTTTGTCTCCCAACAGCCCGTGAATGTGAAGTGTATTTGAACAATAAACGAGGAATATTCTGGCGTTATACTTCATTGGCGTTCTGAGGGCTCCGCAACAGAAAGTTATTCATTAAAAGGGGTTCAAAGCGAAATGGAGCGGAGCAAAAGTCAAGACTCCTAACCTTTTGCGCTGGATTAGATACTAATTAGCCCCTCAGATGGCTTGCATTCTTCATTTTTTCAAATGGTGATGGTATTATTAATTCATGTTAATGGGACATGCAGGCTGGGTTGCGAACTCGGACGGCCGGTGGATATAGTTTACTTTTCAGCGACATATGGGCGGCTCATGTCGGATTTGTTTTCCATGCGGCAGTGCTTTCATTCTGCACATGGTGTTTATTCTGCTTCAAAGGCTCGCATGTGCCGTGCAGCGCTTTTCAGCTGTTTACTCTCTGCAGCTCCAAGCCCGAGTACAAGTTCCGGAAACACTCTGCAGGGTATAAGAAAACAACATGACAAAATTGAGAATAGGAGCAAACCGAGCTACGTATGTGAATGAAAGAGTGTTTTAAAGAAGACCACAAATGTTGCCATTTTTCAACACCGTATGTCTTGTGTTGGGCAGGGCCAGAACAGTGAAAAGCTTTTCCCTTATCATGAATTAAGGATGCAAATGCAAACACGGCCAGCTGGCCCAGTGTGATCATAGCACGCAGGTTGGCACAACCCCGAGCCTTCTTTCACAAATAAAAGTAGCGGGAAGCAATAGAAACAAAAGTGGGAGCTGGCCACATGATGGGTACCACGCGCCTGTCATGCCACATTTTAGATCATTAAAAAGGCTTTCATTTGGTTTTTGTGTGGACATGGTTTTTCTCACTACATTCAGTGGGACCTCGGGTTTTCTCCGGGTACTCCGGTTTCCTCCCACATTCCAAAAACATGCACGTTAGGCTAATTGGCGAATGTTTGTATGTCTGCCGTGCGATTGACTGGAGACCAGTCCAGGGTGTACCCCGCCTACCGCCCATAGTCAGCTGGGATAGGCTCCAGCATACCCGCGACCCTAATGAGGATAAGCGGTATAGAAAATGAATGAATGTATATACACTATATATATATACAGTACAACATACTGTATGTATATATATATAAATAATATATATCTTAGGTAAATCAATTATAAAACAATCTCTTATTTGGTTCCATACCTAACTGTGTTACGTGAATACCAGTGTGGCCAGTGTTGTAGAATACTGATGCAGTGGTGCACTGAACATCCCCACAGGAGCTGCTGTCAGCCACAACTCATGCCTGTCACTGGCCCTCTCCACGCTGGTAACCATGGTAACACTCAGCAACTCTACAGCAGCTAGCTGACCTCAGATACGTCACTTCCCAGTCCCCACATCCTAAAGGCACACACGGCTTCACAGATATTACCATACATACTGTATCTTTTACAGTATCTTGTATTTGTATTTTCATTCATTTAGCCCTTTTTATGATTGGAAATGCTTACTATGGGCCAAGAATGCACACTTTTGTCATGTCTGCAGGACAGAAGGTGTACCCTTATTTTGGTGTGCTGTGCTTGCTGCTGTGGCAGCCAAGAGGCAGCCAATTAGCCGCGGCAGTTCCCAACCCAACCCAATCAGTGGGATTTATAAGTCAGCACCGTCACAAGGATGGTTTCTTGCCGAGGCTGTAACATAGATTTTCCTGGCACTTTGGACTTCCTGCCGCTTCCTCGTACTTTCTGCATTGTGTTCATTTTTCCGTGCTGTGTAGTCCCCGTCTGATCTCCCTTTTAGCCGGGTTCTGAGAGTCCTTTTGCTTGCTCATTAGCATTTTTTCCTGCCACTGTTTTGTGTTTTCTCCTTTTTACATGCTCAGTTTTTGACTTTGCTTTTACCTTTTGCTGTACTGTGCTTTTCCCTCATTTGAAGACACTTTTTGTAGTAAAACTTTTTGAACTGTATTGTCTCCACATCCTGGGGCGCCACACTCGACGAGCCAGAAACAGCCAGAAAACAAATGACGATGCTCCGACCAAGAGAGAACCATGCACCAGAACTAACTAATCAACAGGCAAATAAGGAGCAAGTCCGAGGAGACAAGGAGAGTAAAGGCAGCAGAGAACATGACACAACAATTCAGGAAACACTACAAAATAAAAGCATTAAACGGGAACATAAACAGACTGACACGCAAACTAAAACCCAGAGTGTGACAAATTTGTTTATGTATGCATGTTTTGCCAAATAATAAACCGTATTCACCCACAAAAGAGTGATCATTAGTCAATACATTTTGGAAAAACTGCGATATAGACTGCGGGACCAAAGTTGGTAACCTCTGGATGACTGGGGAAAAAATCCCACCCAGAAGTCTCGGTCACTGGTAGTGCAGTGGTTTGCTCATCTGACTTTTGTGCAACCAGTGTGAGTTCCGTCCCTGTAATTGTGTTATGATCACACACACATGGTTAACGTGCAGTCAGGCAACTCTGACCAGAATAGGTGGTATGGAAAACCGAAGGATGGATGTACTCTCATAAAACCTATAGAAAGTCTCTTCAACATGGTGGCAGTGGTAGTGCTGTAAGGTCCCAATACTTTTGTCCATGTAGTGTAGCTCAGTCATCATCAGATACAATATGGGTCTCACAGCTATTGACAAACCAGTCGCGTGAGTCATGTAAAGGTCAGTACTTGACGCCGAGCTCCAACGCTCTCAGTGGGAGTGACGTGTTTGCAAGTATGCAAAGTTTGCATAGCAGCTGCTGGTGTACTCATGAAGCAAAACATTTAACCTGAAGATGACCTGCCAGACATGACCCTGCACTCATTCACCCCACAACATCAAATACGGGCAATCTGCGGTCTGCGTGTTGTATAAAGTCCATTACACGTTTCCTAATTATTATTTATAAACCTTTATCATTGAAGCTATAGTAGGCAACGGGGTTTGCAATTTTATGTTTAAATTACTGTGATTATGAACACTCAGAATTATTCCAATGGGTTCTGAGCCAGAGAATGCAATTTCTAGAGATATATGGGCCATTACGGTAATCATAGAAACTATGTCACAGCAGCTTATTGATGGAAATTAGAGTGGGGGTACAGAGTCTGTGCGACTGAGAGGGTTAGACAAGCAAGCTTTCTATGACAAACTTGGGCAGAAAAGTGTTTTTTACTATTTTGTTTTTGTATTTGTTTGTGTCTCTTTTTTGATGGTTTTGCGTGATTGCAGAACATGTTGAGGAGGTTGTTGTGGGAGTACACAAAGAGGGGCGTTCACATACTCTTTTGATTCAATATTGTAAATACCACATGCTTTGTCTTCAGTAAAAACTTATAAAATTAAGTTCCAATTTTCCCGGGGGTCTTCATATCATTTTTGGAATGCATTCATTCATTTTCTATGTCGCTTATCTTCAATAGGGTCGCAGGTATGCTGGAGCCTATCCCAGCTGGCTTTAGGGCGAGAGGCGGGGTACACCCTGGACTGGTCGCCAGCCAATCGCAGGGCACATATAGACAAACAAACATTCACACTCACATTCATACCTATGGACAATTTAGAGTTGCCAATGAAGCTAACATGCATGTTTTTGGAATGTAAGAGGAAAGCGGAGTACCTGGAGAAAACCCACGCACACACGGGGAGAACATGCAAACTCCACACAGAGATGCCCAACNCCGTTAGTCGAACCTCGGTTAGAGGAGCTGCAATGTGGTTTTCGTCCCGGTCGCGGAACACTGGACCAGCTCTACACCCTTGCAAGGGTACTCGAGGGTATGTGGGAGTTTGCCCAACCAGTCTACATGTGCTTTGTAGACCTGGAAAAGGCATTCGACCGTGTCCCTCGTGGTGTCCTGTGGGGGGTGCTCCGGGAGTACGGGATTGATGGTCCGCTTCTACGTGCCATTCGGTCCTTGTACAATCGAAGCAGGAGCCTGGTTCGCATTGCCAGCAGTAAGTCGAGCTTGTTTCCGGTGAACGTTGGCCTCCGCCAAGGCTGCCCTTTGTCACCGATTCTGTTCATAATCTTCATGGACAGAATTTCTAGGCGCAGTCAAGGTGTTGAGGGAGTCCAGCTTGGTGACCTTAGGATCTCGTCTCTGCTATTTGCAGACGATGTGGTCCTTATGGCCTCATCAGGCTGTGACCTTCAGCGTTTACTGGAGCGGTTTGCAGCTGAGTGTGAAGCTTCTGGGATGAGACTCAGCACCTCCAAATCCGAGGCCATGGTTCTCAGTCGGAAACGGGTGGACTGTACCCTCCGGGTTGGGAGTGAGGTCTTGCCTCAGGTGGAGGAGTTCAAGTATCTCGGGTTCTTGTTCACGAGTGAGGGAAGGTTGGAGCGTGAGATCGACAGACGGATCGGTGCAGCATCTGCAGTAATGCGGTCGCTGTACCGGACCGTCGTGGTGAAGAGAGAGCTGAGCCGGAAGGCAAAGCTCTCTGTTTACCGATCGATCTACGTTCCCACCCTCACCTATGGTCATGAGTTATGGGTCATGACCGAAAGAATGAGATCGCGGATACAAGCGGCGGAAATGAGTTTCCTTCGTAGGGTGGCTGGACTCACCCTAAGAGATAGGGTGAGGAGCTCGGCCATCCGGGAGGAGCTCAGAGTAGAGCCGCTGGTCCTTCACATCGAGAGTAGCCAGTTGAGGTGGCTCGGGCATCTAGTCCGGATGCCTCCCGGGCGCCTCCCTGGTGAGGTGTTTAAGGCATGCCCAGCCAGGAGAAGGCCCCGGGAAGACCTAGGACACGCTGGAGGGACTATGTCTCACAGCTTGCCTGGGAACGCCTTGGTGTCTTCCCGGTGGAGCTGGAAGAGGTCGCCGGAGACCAGGAAGTCTGGACTTCCCTACTAAGACTGCTGCCCTTGCGACTTGGACCCGGATAAGCGGAAGAAAATGGATGGATGGACTTACATTTGGATAGAATTAACTCAGATCATGGGTTTACATACTTTTTCAAAGAGGCCCATGTTCTGAAAAATGAAAGGAAGCGAGGACTACATTCTGTAAAACAACATGTGTCTCAGCTTTACCCGAAAATTACAATATCAAGTAAAAGTTGTTTTATTTTGGCAATTTAACATAAAAGATGAAACTAACACATTTTATTGAGCTATTACACGCAAATTAACATATTTGGCAAATTGTCCTCCCGGTGGAGCTGGAAGAGGTCGCCGGAGACCGGGAAGTCTGGACTTCTCTACTGAAACTGCTGCCCCCGCGACCCGGACCCGGATAAGCGGAAGAAAATGGAATGGAATGGAATGTCCGACATAAAATTGTACAAGAACTTGTCTTGTCTGCAATCTATTTTGGAGCCAAAAACAGACACAAAGCAAACATTTTCCATCTACAATAAGAGAAATGTATCGATTGATTAATGACCAGAAGCAGATTAGGCTATGGGAGCTGGCGTGCGTGCAGAGAAACCTCAATATATAATATATAAAAATACATAGACATATATACTAAAGAACTGAAGTAATAATGAGATTATATATATTTTATAGGGCTTGTTAACATTTACAAGGGATACTCGGATATGAACGATTAACCAAACATGAACAAATCTGTTCAATCCAACACTTTCCAAAGTCCAAGTGTGCTTGGGTTCCACATCTGACCATTGTTCATATAAGAGGGCTCGCCATCAATGTTTGTTGTCGGGAGGAAGTCGGAAGTAAAAAAAAATTGGACCTCTCTTATGCTGAGTGGAAATTTTGCAGAAAAAAAGGGACAAGTGAAGTGTTTTCATTAGACCGCGGGAGAACAAGCAAACAATTGAAGAGCCAACCACGGAGATGAGCAGCAGCTGCAGCAAAAGGAGTGACAGGTTGCCCCAGGAGCTTAAACGGAGATGTGTCTTGTGTGTGTGTGTGTGTGTGTGATACATTTTGTAACCCAGCGTGGCATGCGAGTCAAAAGGTTTGCCCACCCCTGCATTACATGCTTTACGTGTCTATATGCATGCATAGGCAGACCTGCACTATCACTTCATTCATAGGAATATGCATATGCATCATAATCTGGGATGATCTGGCTATCCAGGTCATTACTGCATGAGCCTTATTAAATAAATGTAATACTTAGTTAACCAGGACACATGGGTGGGAAAACATTATTTGCTATGACAGCTTTAGCGTGTAGTTCGGGAGAAAAGGGAAGGACAAGCTCTGACTTCCCTCTGAGAACTGCCCAGTGCAGTCAACATCTTGCACCGAGCATCGCCGGTGGGGTAGCAGCGGGGGTGTGCATCGTTCTCAAGCAGGGCTTGTTTACCCCCATGCCCCCACTCTAATTCAGATTGTCCCTGGCAGACTGAGGCAAACACCTTTGGGTCCAAACTCGATCCACAGTGATTTTCGCCACCTTGTGATTTTAGTGCTCCCACTCACCAAGATGATAGAATGAATTGCAAAAATATACGGTGCATGTGGACCAACACGTCTGCACAGGAGTACTGGGTGGAAGTAAAACCGAGGACTAAAACATATCACAGTAGCTGGCATGAAAGTCTACCAGGAGTCGGCAGTAATACTGCAGCAGTTGAGGGACTCTCAGCTGCGTTTCGTCTGCATCACTATCACTCCGGAGTGACACACTGTGCATCTTTAATAAAGAGGATAAAACGTGCCGAGGTGGATTTAGACTTGTGTTTAGGTAGGTATTGTGAGATTTGCTGTGATAAAAGAAAGATAAACCAGCAGCTGAGTAGGTAGAATATAACAGTGAATAGTGCAAACAAAAAATATGTACGAAGTGTGTGCAGGCAGGGGTGTGATGTGTGATAGAAGAGTTTCAGCTAAAATGAAAGGAAAGGTGTACAAAACTGTGGTGAGACCAGCCATGTTGTTTGGTTTAGAGACAGTGCCTCTGAGGAAAAGACAGGAGGCAGAGCTGGAGGTAGCAAAGATGAAGATGCTGAGGTTCCCTTTGGGTGCGACCAGGATGGACAGGATCAGGAATGAGCACGTCAGAGGGACAGCACATGTTAGAGGTTTGGGAGATAAAGTCAGAAAGGCCAGACTGAGATGGTTTGGACATGTCCGGAAGAAAAACAGTCAATATATTGGTAGAAGGATGCTGAGTTTTGAACTGCCAAGGAGGAGGCCTAGAGGAAGACCAAAGAGGAGGTTTATGGATGTAGTAAAAGAGGACATGAAGGTAGTTGGCGCGAGAGAAGAGGATGCAGAAGACAGGGTTATATGAAGGTTAGAAGATACACATCCCAGTAACGGTACAAGTAACCCACAGACCTGTCTTTACCTCAATATTTGGGCTACGGTTTCTGTGTTACTTTGTATATAAAGAACTGTGAAAAACTTTTTTCTTCCAAAATGATCTTTGTATTATGATTCATCATTGCTATTGAAGGTTTTTTGTAATCTACTAGCAAGCAATTTTCCAATAAAAGACATTCTCAAATAGAAAATATTGATGTAGCATACAGACCAACTGAAGAATGTGGGGGGACACTTTGATGGGTACATTGTACCCTAAGCTATATAAGCTTTGTATTACAGTGTATATGACAAGGCAAATGGGTGTAATATCAAATAATATATATCATGACTAAAAAGTTGTATTTTTAGAATAAGCTGCGGGGCCAATAAATGAACAAGCTGCAAGGCTAAAATGCCCCGTGGGCTGCACTTTGGACACCCCTGCTCCCAGTGTTGCATTTCACAAAAGTGCAAGTGCAGCAGAATGAGTTTAAATGGCGTGATGGTTATTTTATTTGTAGTTCCTTACCTCAAGTGTGGCATTAATAGCTGCAGAGTGCAGACTGTTCTCATTTCTACCGAACAATGGCAGCTTTCATCATATGAGCTCATCTTTGCCCGTTCACCGAGGCGAAGGCTTCCAAAACGGGTGCACCGCGCCGGGATGTTTGCACGTACGTTTCTGTAGTGCATCCACACACACACACAAACAGTCGCTGAAAGTGGATCAACGATAGCTAACGTTTGTAGCTAAACTTAACCAAATCATAAGATGACAGCATACAAACCACGCTGGTCTCGGGCGTGGCTCACGTAGCGAAAGCAGGAGGAAGGCGGGATAGAATGCTTGCAGTGTGCTTCGCTGTTGGCAACTTTGCTGCATATCCCCCCTTTGAAAGCGCCACCGACGCCTTCCTCGCCTTTTTTGGTTCCTGCGGTATCACGTTGTCAGCTACATGCCCCTGACATCTCAAACATTTGAAAAATAATTTGCTACAGAGTCCTTTCTAGTCTGCCACCGCTTCAGGTGCCCTGCACAGAAGCCAGCTGGGCCTCTGCAGGGTTTGCATTGATGAGAAAGTCCTCCGCGCTTGACTTCCATCCCCCCGTACAGCGGCCTTCGCACCGAGGGACAGACCAGCAGCAGTGACACACCACCACCGCTGGTGATCTTCTTCTTCAGTTGCAACCCCGCCTCGATTCTGCCTGAGCATCTGCTGGATGGCACCGCCTTTTGGTTCCCATGTAGTCACATGGATATTGTTGGTCATCATTTCACGGTGATACCTTGGCTTACCTCCCACTAAGGTTCCAAGTATGTGCATATAGTGCAGAAGAAAAACACCCGATTTAAAGGAAAAGTGCACTTTTGTGCAACTTTGCATCCGCTTGTGTGAGACATGAACACATGTCTTTCTTTTCGGTGTGTTCTACAGATATAAAAACAGATACAAAAGGCAGCTAATTTATGCACATAATTGGACACACCTATTCTGCCTAGAGACCTCCAAAAACCTCCAACAAGGTTTAATGGTTTTATATCCGTGCTGTGACCATATAGTAGCAATTTCAGTAACATATATTACTTTTGGTCCTTTTAAGCATTACCAGAACTTCCTTCCTGGGCGCATTGATATCACATAGCAACATCAAAAACGAACGTTACACCTAGCATTAACTTTTTCAAACTAAAAAAAACCCACACACCAGCAGTGGCGGTAGCTCTTCTATACGGTTTTCGCTAATGTCCTGAGGCGCGGTGAGCGGGTGCTGGTGTGGCACGGTGTCACTATGCCTACCATGTAGTTCTTTGGCGTAACAATGTTAATGATAATAACAATGTCGCTGTAGCTTGGTTAATATGCAGGTCCCATTATGTAAATGGAACCTTGTTGCCCATTTTTGAAGAGTTTTTAAGAAGCTTTTAAAGCTGAAAAGGCGCACTTTTAGCTGCTTTTAACCAGTTTTTTTGTTTTTATATATCTTTACAACGTACAGAGACGGAAAAGAAGAGATTTCATGTCTCCCATAAGGATTGTGGCTAATGTCCAGATACATTCGACCCAACTGTTTTAAGGCGCAAGTAATGAATTCAAAGAAATGCATGAATCCTAATGCAGTTGGTGAACCTGTATTAAGCAACAGTGTCAGTATTACCTCAAACAATTCAAATCAGCCCAAAACCGGCTTTAATATCTCAACAGAAATCATTTGTCCGGTCACTAAGGACATGGCTCATTAACTATTACTATCAGCGGCGTTGTTGTTTTCTCATCAGAAAGCCGCACGGCTGCAATTAATAAGCAGGTGGGGTAAAACAAAACAGCAGCTTGAGATCTGACATGAAATAACTATGACGACTTCATTTCACGAGAATATTACCGCAACCTGCATGCAACCTACAGCTAAATAAAAGGTTGCAATGCCGCACGCTGAGAGGTTTTTTTTTTCATGCTGCTGAGTTAGATGATAAAAATGTTTAGAAACAGCAGTGCAATTGTAATTCCACTTATACCGCAACAAATTCAAATAATAAACATATGTTTCAATGAATACAAAATGTAACCGTTTTTAAAAAGCATTGTTTCAAATCTGTTAGAATGTGCAGCTATAATGATAATGTTTACTTGCAGACGCTCTTTTCCTCCGCTTTCCATTCTTGTGTACAGCTCTGCTACTCGTTATCCTGACTCTCAAAGCAACTGCAGAGAGTCTGGGGGGGGCGTTTGGTTCCACATGAACACAATGTCCTCCTTTGATGTCTTCCCTCCAGGTAGCCCCCCAGTGATGAAATGGGAAACATATGAATAGTGAGGTCTCCTGTTCCTTAGTGGGGGGTCAACTTTAGTTCATTGCCAATGACCCTGGCAAAAAAGAAAACATACTGCAAAAATAAGATACAAAACCTTTCCAAGTATTTTTTTTTGCAAAAATGGCAGCAAGTGAATTACAATAAAAAGATGGCCAGTAGAGTTTTCTTGGAAAGTGAAAGTGTGTGGTAAGTTAATAGCAAAGTGGTAAACACATATGGATGGCTGGATGGACGATTTCCTGGAGTAAGTTGTGATCTTGAAGTCTTTGGTGTTACAATACTGTGAAGTTTTGGACAAACGCATATTGTGGTTTGCATTGGTCTTCTCAATGCACGTGCACATGCACATAATGATCACCACATTTTCTGGATTATAAAACAGTCAAAAAAGTGCTTCATGAAGAGGAAAAAACATAAACAAGTCACACTGCTGTTTATGATCTCCATGTCATCAGAGAGAGCTTTTTTAGGAATATCGTGGTGCCGCTCCTAATACCTTTAAATTCACAAGGGTAGAAGACAGAATACAGTAAAAATGTACCTGTTTAATGAATGTCAGAATGTTCTTAAAGAAGACATTTTAAATGCGTTAGTACGATAGGAAATCAATCAGCTGTATTGTAACACCAAGGGCTCTAATTTTGTAGACCAAGGGCAAGTGAATGTGCGCTTTGCTTGCCCTTGGGCAACACGCCGATGTTAGGCGCATTTTGCAATTTCGTGCCACGCGCAGCTTGGTGTAAGTACGCTTCAGTCCCACCTACTGGCGCAAGTGGCAAAAAGGGAGGAGAGAAGGCGTGACTGGGTTTAACACAGCCGGGTCAAATCGTCACCAATGTAACGAGCTTCTCTCCTCACCTTTAAATGCGCCGCTGGCGAAGCGAATTGCAAGTTTTATTGAATATGGATGAAGACAGCGGAAGACGGCCAAACCTTTCCCAGACGGACAGGGATGTTTTGGTCCAGGAGGTCCAAGACCAGACCTCCACGGGCTGATGATGCAAAAGCGGCCTGGGAGGAGTATTTGTATTTGTAATATGAAAATGTAATGTAGTATGTATATGTAAGATGAATAAACAAAAACTGCATAAAGGGGATGAAAACCGAAGCAGCTGTGCGTGAAAGATGTTGTGCAAAGCTGGTGGTCTGGCCCTTGTCACTTGTTTGCATGTGAGATGAACTTTTTGATGATGAACTTCCACTGGCCACCGATGAGGAGGAGGAGGGGGTGGTGGAGACGGCGCGACAAAGGCAGACGGGACAGTCCATATAGATGAAAATGTATGTGCTGATTCAGATAATTACTTTAAACAGTGGTTGTTGTGATTATTAAATGCATTCAAATGTGCCTGACATTGTGTAAAGCGGCCTGTAAGGGGGGTTTGGGTGACGTGTGCGCACTTTGCCCTAGTCGGCCAAATTACCACTAGACTGGCTGCGCTTCGCCTTGTGCTGAGAATAGACCAGGTTGGAGCCGGCGAGCTTTTAGCGCACCTCCGGCGAAGCCTCTGTGCACAAAATTGTCACTACGCCAAGCTGAATCAGTCGGCACCTCTCCCTGCTGCGCCGCCACGCCCATCGCGGTGCGCCTCGGTCTACCGAATTACCAAATTGGCTGCGCAGTGTTGCGCCGGACGAAATGACCACTGCACAGCCTGCGTCACACTGCGCAACCCACGGTCTTGGAGCCCTTTTCCTCCAAGGTAGCAGTCCATTTAAACAAAAATGATCGGGTATGCTGTCTGTCCTTTGTCTTGCGTGCCAGTACTATGTTACGTTCAGAAACATTGACGGCAAAAAAAACCTTGCACTAGCAAAACATTCATGTCAGAGATAACAGCGGTGATGATTGGACACCACGGGATTTTTAGATCAATTGATGAATAAAATAATTAATTTTAATCATAGTTCGTTTACTTCATCGATATCATCTGTGAATAATAATAATCATATTCTGCAACTGCAGTTAATACGATAAGATAACGTGGGGCTTGACTTTATTTGTCCCACAAGAGGAAATTCCAGCAGCAAAAGCACAAAAGAACACAAGTGTAAAATCAAGGTAATATTATATACAGGTTATACACATTGTTTACTATTTACATCTGTGTACAATGAGCCACAGCTTTATTGCACAGTTATTGCACAGTTTATTGCATGGTTATCACATATTATGGCAAGGTTATTACATAGGATTTTTGGGGCAGTTTTTGTTGTAGGGTCTGACAGCTGCAGGGAAGAAAGCAATGCTTCTTCTGCATACACTTTGGATGGATCATCCTGTCACTAATAATTCAATAATTCATTAATATCCGTGTCATTTTTGTATCGTAATTTAACAATGACAAACATGGAATGTCCATCTCACTTTACAATAATATTCTGTGCATAGAACAAAAATCTCTGCAGGTGCGTAGAACATATCATATTGTTATGTTTTGTTTTAAGCGAGGTTGTATAATAAAACGCAGGGGGGGTTTTTTTGCCCTGCAAATTCAAAGGTGCGCAATGGTCAGATATCATGACAGTCGGCTCGAGTGATTGAAATGGAGCTCAAAGGAATCCTGACACACGTTAGCTGCGGGTCCAGTTGGAGATGACAGGACATGAGCTGACCTAAAATAACTCGAGGGCGGAAAGCGGCTGTATCGCACGCAAAGGCCTCTCAACTTGTGACGGAACATTTGTAAGATTTAATTTGGACTTAAAGCCAATTCATCAGGAGGAAATTGCCCTCCGAATTAATTGTTTTTCATTATCCTGCTTTCTGTTCCCATTTTCCGTGTTAGATGTTGCTGCCTGGCCTTGGTATCACAAGTCAACATGACTCCAAGCAACTGGTGCTGGATTAGCGATGGAAGCTGTCACGCTCAACAGCTCCGCAGATGTGCTTTTGCGTTGCTAACCCCTTTTTTCTAATTGCCTTTCTTATTTATGAACATTTTCACCATTCCTGAGCATTACATTGCATCATGCTCGTAAGCTCTGCGTTTGCATGCGCTTCTTACAGGAGCTCAGAAAGGAGGCAGGAATATGAAACGCTTCGATTGCGCTCTAATCCTGTCACACTGCCATGACTTTTTGTGGTGCAGAAATGAGGCACAACCTTCCATGTATGATAGCCCAAACTGCAAGAACAACATGTGCTTTCCCGTCCTCTTGGCAGTCATCAAAACATTACCACTGTAAACAAAGCTTGCTTGCTGATTGATTTGGCAACCAAAAACAAAGTATTTTCAACATGTACACCTGAGGAATGTTTCTGTTGTGCAGTAAATGTACACAAAATGATATCTGGTAGGTCACTTGAAAATACGTGGAAAATAGATTTTTTTTCTCTCTCCGCAAATCTGATTCAATTGGCGTCGGGCACTTAGAACAGCAGATTATTAGCAACCCTGCAGGTCATTTTGACGGGCAAGCATTGGTGAGGTATTCTGTCACGCATCATGTCACAGTCAAACATAATTAGCTCCATTACCCACACAGCATTGTAGCTATATGCCTGTGGAATACTAATAAGTTAGAAATATTATATATTTAGCAATCAGATTTTTCATTGGGCTGTCTTATGGGGTAAATACTGATGGCTGGGTGATGACTGATGACTGACTTTACTGGATCTGCTCGAACAAATATTGCACCATGGGTCTTCTTTGTGTGGCACTGCACAGTAGAAAAGTAAGACATTTTTGGTCAAAAAAAAAAAATCTAAGATTAAAACCTGGAACTCCTTCACTTTCGGTTCAATCAGAGAAGAAAGCCACAGAGTATTCTTTCTGGCAGCTCTATGCATATTAATCTGAGCAATACTTATAAAAAAAACATGAAAAATGAAACTGTGATATGAGCGTACATGAGCCCTCAGGTAACTGACAGTGTGGAGACCTTTCTTCTCAAACATGCTTTTCCCTGTTTCACTAGATAAATCATTGTAGATATCTATTCAAACACAAAATGTCTATTTCTACCCCTCATGGGGGGGCAGTGCATTTTATACTTGGGTCTTCGGTGGGGACGCAATCCACCACCGAGTACCGCCACTATCACGTCACAGTCAAACAAACCATCAATTTCAGCTATTGTTAATAAAGCAACAAACCCAGTTACCATCCAATACATCGTCCCGAAACAACTCCAAACCCTTACACTACAAGGCTATCTGGAGAAGTTCAGAATCAAATTTTAATAAAAAAAATGCAATGAAAGCATAAACAAAAATACATAATACATCACACTCACCACTCCCCAGTAAGAAATGGTATAGAAGACTTCCAGTGAAATTGGCAAACCCAGACTGACTGATATAAAAAACACACTTCATTTTTCATATACCTCAGAACACATAACGATGAACAACACCGTGTCTGTTGCATTTATTTGTGCTGGAACAGGATCAATGTGATGATGCCTTCAAGCAAACTTGTAACTTTGTGTGTTGGGCATAGGCTTTTAGACACAAAAATGGCGATGTTACCGTAGGCCTGCTAGCTGGCCCTGTTATTCATTCATTCATTTTCTATACCGCTTATCCTCATTAGGGTCGCGGGGCGGATCTGTTATATGATTGGTTAAAGAAACAGCCCTATTGCTAATAGTGCTTAAGTGACATGAGCCAGCACTACTGATCCAGAAGGCCCTGGGCACATGGCAACACAGAGAAGCTGAAATGTGAGCACACATTTCCGTACTACTGGAAGCGGTGCGGCAAGAGACACTTTGCAAAATGAACATAATAGACTGTTGGGAATAAACAGTTTCATACACGATTTGGAAAGAGCTAGAAATGTAGGTCAGTGCCTCTGATGGTGTTTAGGTCAGCGAAGAAGACTTGCTTGCTTCACTTTGCAGAAACAAAGCCATGAACTTTGCTGGTAAGTTTTTCCTCCAACAGTTTTGGTCATTGGTCTTTAGTGGCAGTTTAATAGTTTAATCTGCAGATTTCTGTTTTACCTTAAAACTTGTTTTGGTAATGGTAGTTTATCCATCACTGACTACAATTTATGTCCACTTTCATGAACGGTTCCTTTTGTAGACACTCGGTAATGTGTTTTTGATTGCATTAGCTTCCAAATTTAAAGCTTGAAGTTGAAAAATGTACTTATATGGGGGAGAAACAGCAGAGGAGGATCCTTATTGACGTCTTTCAACTTTGGTTTTTCAACAATCCAATCAGTCGGGATAAAACCAAGCAGATGTTTCCCAGGCAGCATAAATTGAAACATCAATGGTGTGCGGTGTTTTTGCAAAGCTGAGGACACAATCCAGCATCAGCTGGAGAAATGCCATTTGTTGGTACAGAAACTCTCAGCCAACTAAAGGTCACAGGCTTTTGAAACAACATTATGAAATGGATTTATGGCAAGGATATTGCACTCCAGGTTTTCAAATCCGCAAAACACACTTAAAGCAAGTCAAGCAGGCCATAAAACTGTTTTTGGGAATTAATGTTACCTTATTTCATGAACGTTATGGCATTTCTACAAATGTTTCAGCACAAATATACCAAATATCTACAGTTACACACTCGGGATGAAAACCATTCGGTTCCCCCCGCACCAGACAATCCGTCCTGTTCAGACTGGCAAAAGTTTCCCACATTGTACATATTTAAAGTGAGGGATGGACTGCCGGGTAGTTGAGGCAGATCTTCTTAGCTACGTGCCCGCCGGGCCCCACACCTCATGCTTCATTTTTCAAAACTGGGCTGTTCCATTGTGCAAAACTGCATGGTCGTTGGATAAATGTCAGCTTTGGGGAAGTGGGCTGGCCTGCATGATGATTGGATGATCTGTCTGAGGCAGAATCCTTTTTTGATTGACAGTGCAATGAGCGAATCAGCGATCTTGAAGTATAAACCTCCACCGGAGCATTTTCCAAGTTTTTCATTGCATTGTTCTGTTTTTATTTTTTGTCGTTGTTAAAAATGACTGTGATCACAGGGTAGAATTTACATTAATATATATATATATATATATATATATACATATATATATATATATATATACAGGGTGATTGAAAACTAACTCTCTATTTTAAAATAGTTATCATTTATGCATATGTTGTAATATTGTTCTCAATTTTTAGTGTATGTTCCATGATGGCAAGTCTATTTTGCCAAACCAATGACTTTGGAAGAACTTGAGAAGTTATGTTTTCCATTCCTTTCAAAATCATTTAATGCGGCTCCCGTGAGGCTTGAGAAACTGGAGGCTGGAGCCCAAATGGACTTTTAAATAAAACTCCACGCAATACACTTTCTTCTCATGTTAATTTTCATTCCATTCCATTTTCCTCCGTTTATCCGGGTCCAGGTCCCGGGGGCAGCTGTGTCAGTAGGGAAGTCCAGAATTCCCAGTCTCCGGTGACCTCTTCCAGCTCCACCGGGAGGACACCGAGGCGTTCCCGGGTCAGCTGTGAGATGTTAAATTTCTTTTGAAAAATATAGTTCAGAAATAAATGACAAGTACTTATAAATAGGGAGTTAATTTTCAATCACCCTGTATATGGTATTTCATCTTTATTATAAACAATAACAAGCATGGTGATAACCACAATATCAACAACAACCAGAACAATGAAAAAAGGGCTAAAAGACAGGGGGGGAAAAACCCAAAACAGAACCTCATGAACAACGGTCCGTACCAGTTTCTCTTTTACTATAGCGACTATTCATTTGTTTACGATGCACGAGAGGGGAACAAAAACCCAGTGGTAACTGATAGAGATGAACAAAGTTCCTTAACCTGTTGCTCGGTGGCAGTTTCTCGTGAAACGCGAACCAATAATCTGCATTTGTGTGCCGTAAACATTTCATCAGCATTTCTGAAAGGTCAAGGTAAATAATGAATAAGACACACAAATATGAAGGCATCCCATGACAGCCGCACACTCTTTAAAAACGCCTTATTTATTGTTTATTTCTCACCGTTTGCCTCAAGATCTCAGTAGGCCCACACAAAAAGAAGGGTTGGACCTTTACTATCCACAGGGCTTGTTAGGCAGGACAGCAGTCACCAGGTCGTGAGCTGCTTTAATAAAATAGAGGGAGA
The DNA here is from genome assembly GCA_024372805.1 of Oostethus manadensis. Taxonomy (NCBI): domain Eukaryota; kingdom Metazoa; phylum Chordata; class Actinopteri; order Syngnathiformes; family Syngnathidae; genus Oostethus; species Oostethus manadensis. The sequence goes on along the minus strand of QODF01000033.1, from coordinate 4,509,196 downwards.
AAGACAAAGATCATCCTCATCTCCCTGGTGGCCTCAGTCAGCGCTTTCAGCGAGGGTTTATGTATAAATATTAGGAGGTTAGATCCACATAGCTCTTGATCGGGGCTGGTCAGGATCAGCAAACCGGCAATTTTGGTTGAATAAGGAACTTCTATTTGTAAGGGTTGAGCTGCTGGTACAGTGTTTTAGTGAATGAATCACTTGTCTTACTGCATCTATATCTGCTGAATATATAAACATACATGTGCTGCTCAATAAATTAGTTCGTGTATTGTAGTAATTCTAGTCAAATAGTGACCCATATTATTTAAACGTATTGCACACACACACTGATATTTTCCAGGTGTTTACTTCTTTTAATTTGGATGATTAGAAGTGAGGCTGCACGGTGGTCGAGGGGTTAGCACGTTGGCCACACAGTCAGGAGATCTGGAAGATCTCGGTTTAAATCTCTGCTTGGCGTGTCTGTGTGGAGTTTGCATGTTCTCCCCGTGTGTGCGTGGGTTTTCTCTCGCACTTAAATACAAATAAAAACTGGCAAATCTAAATTGTCCACAGGTATGAGTGTGAATGATTGTTTGTTCAAAACCCGTTCAAAATAAAGACAACGCAAATAGTGGATTCCACGTGGAGTCAAGTGCCAGGCGTATGGAAGACATGGTTTTCAGCTGACGTATTCCTTGTGTCAAACCACACTTGAACATCTCGGCTAAGGACAAAACGGACCGGGTAGTCTAAAGATACATGCCACGTCATGTTCAGGCTCTACTTATTATTTTGGCCCCTGCTCGTCCTGTTTTTTGGCCCTGTTTCCTGTTTCTTTCAGACCTCTCTGCCTGGAGGCGGACCCACCAGGCACACCTGCAAGTGATTGCACCCGCAGCCTCTTAAGCTCATTGCCTACAGCTGAGAGACGCTGGTGAGTTCCACGTTGTCTCACACAGCAGGCTGAACAGTCCGCTTGTGTTAGACTCATTGTGCTGACTTTTGGCTGTTCAAACCCTCTGCTACTTTTCCAGCTGGAGTTTGGGATATTGGACTTGCTGCCACCAAAGGTATCCCTGGTGGACTCTACCCTGCAGCCTCTTCTTTTGAACTGTTCCTAGTCTAGTGACTCCGCCTCATGTTGTGCGCTTCTGTCTCCATCGCCTTTTGCTTCTGCATCTGGGATCCAGCAACAGAATGTCACAGTTACTGAAAGTTCTCCGATGAAAGGAGATTTGGCACTTCCTTTGGAAATCAAGGTCACAGATATTGGAGGAAGAGATGAGAGGCACAGAATCCCCATTGCTTGAGGTCCAGTGGAAAATTTCCAGTCAGTGATCATCTGCTGGTGTTGGTCCACTGTGTTTTCTGAGGCCCAAGGTCAGTGCAGCCATCTACCAGGAGGTTTTAGAGCACTTCATGCTTCCCGATGCTGACCAACATTTATGGAGATGCAGATTTCCTTTTCCATTAGGACTTGGCACCTACACACAGTGCCAGAACCAGAAGTAGCCGGTTAAAGACCAACGGCGTCCCTGTCCTTAATTGGTCAGGAGAGGGAAATTCGATACACCAGAACCATAAATGCAGAAAGCCACTATCAGGAGAACCTGGGCTCTCATAAAACCGGAGGAGTGCCACAGACTGGACTCCATTCCACACTGTATTGCCAGGTATCGAGTGCTGAACATGTTCGTACTTTTCAATTTTTTTGTTGGTCATAAGTAATATTCTAATTTTCAGAGATACTGGATTTTCATTAGTTTTCAGTTCCCATCAAAATAAAATAAACATTTGTAATATCTATCTATAATGAATGTATACTGATACTTAAATAAATAAACTTTTTGGTCGTATTCAAATGTATTGGGCAGCACCTGGAGATTGTTGAGCTTGGCACTTGTGTATAGATTTCCTGAGCTGTGTAATAACATCAAATGTATGATATGTGATGCACCATTAGGACTTGCTGGGTTAGCATTTTTACTGCATCTGTCCACAGTCCTCCACCTTTGTTGGACCAGCCAAACATGTCACTGACTTAACACGATATAATTGCAAGAATGAAATTGATATTGATCCGGTAATTAATGGCTCTTGGCTTGATGGGATCGTCACTGGACGGGCAATCTACTCCTTCCCTCAAAAAAAAAAAATATTCAGTTCTTGTTCACTGAAGCACTGAACCTTTGCAAAAGAATTTCTGTATTTCTGAGTTTTTTCAGACGAGCAGCATACGATCGGTGGGAGTAATTTCAAATCTTGTCTTAATACATAGCATGATATTTTTGTAAAATTATTTTAGGAAAAAAAACATAATTTTAGTAGCACAAAGTTGAAATATTACAGAAAAATATTAAGGAGAAAAAAGATGTCATATAAAAAACAACGAATACAATTGTAAGAAGTTATAATGCAAAAAAAAATCAAAATGTTGTGAGAATAAAAACATAATTAAGAGAATACATTTTTTTTTAAATTCAAATTGTTGGGGGGTCATAGTCAAAATATTATTTAAAAAAAAGCTGTATTCTAATGAGGGAAGAAAATTGCTTAATTGAGCCACAAGGGAAATTACACGGTTGCATTAGTTCAATTGCAGAACACTCTTAAAATAAATACAATGCAATATGACTAAGATATAATAAAATACAATACTGTATCAGAGTAACAATAAGAATAACAATATTTGCATATTTTAGCTTCAGCTTTGATTACTGCACGCATTCGCTGTGGCGTTGTTTCGATAAGCGTCTGCAGAGTCACAAGATTTCCCGGCCATTCAGTACGTTCAGGTAGTCAGCTGACTGTCACAGGCTCGTTCTCTTTTTTAATTTTTCCCTGTCTTCTCCTGCTTTCTGTCTTTTTTTCCAGATCCCCTGGCCCCGGCTGGAGGCGGAGCTACTGGTCGCACCTGACCGATGATCATCAAACTTCATAAAGAAGAAAGATGAAATGTTTGGAAAATTAAAAAAAAAACAGCCATAGCATGAAAATAGAGCAAAGTTCATACTAATAATACTCTTTCATGTGTATCACAAAGCTGGGACATACATTTTTGTTGCAATATGTATATTATATTATGTAATATATGTATTCATTTTATATTGTGTGATGTATATTGTTTTTTACTCTGCAAGCCCTTAATTTTATTACTATTTTACCTTATTTATTTATTTCTTATTACTAGCCTGTTTTATGTTGCATCACCAGCAAAAACGTCCCTAGTTTGTGTGACCTACACTGCCAATAGCGATAAAACTATTTTGATTCTGACTTTGGTAATATCTTAGCATATGTTGCTTTACAAAATATACAAAAGTGGCTGCTCCATTATTTCGTTTTGTTTGGACACCCCTGCCATAAACTGTCAAAGTGATTGGACTGTGGAAAAGCCCTTAGGAGCTTTAGATAGCCTCCAGCTTCTTGCAGATCCATCCCATCAAGAGTGCAATACTGTCTCCCTTGATAACATGAAACCTTCTAATTAAACACGGATTAGATTCTCATATCCCGTATAATCAAACCAAGATGCTTGTTCACACAGCCAGCCCCAAATCTGCTCAAAGTCTGGACAGCAAAGTTACACATACTGTATAACATTTCTACTATTATCTAGCTCAAATAGTGGGGTGGCCCCCCAGGGGGCCCCGCGATGACCTGTCAGGGTGTGCGTGAGATGCAGGGAGGTTTTTCACTATTAGTGCAGACCTCATCGGGCCATTAACCTGATCAACATTACAGTTGACTTTGCTAATATAGCTAATATTATTTAAAAAACATGTATTTATTGGTCCAGTAAGACGTGAAAATATATGGAAATTATAGTCTTTGAAAAAACCTTGATAATCATTTGCCGGGTAGGGTGTCCTGGTTTTGTCCTGGTAATCAAAATGTGGTCCCCAATCAGTGACAAGTAGAGGTTGGAACAAGTCTGTGTTTTGAAAGTCTCAAGTCATTTAATCTCATATCTGATGACACGCAAGTCCAAGTCAAGACCGGACTGGTTGAATTAAGTCATAGGCTTGACATTTTCATAAATTCATAAGGCTTTCAAATTTTCAAAAGTCATTTTTAAACCTGATTGGCCATCAGTAAATCCAATCAATGAGGCAGATTCAAAGGGAAAATATGATCGATCTCCTTAGTTGAATACTTTCAACACATTCATTAAAAATGTAGTATTATCAAGTCATCAGACTAAAGTTTGGTCCGGTCGGGTCCAAGCTCATCAAAATTGTGACTCAAGTCTTACTTAAGTCCCAAGTCGCGTGACACAAGTCCACACACACTCCAAAATCCTGCTGGTTAAACTGTTTTGTTTAACCAGCCCGGCCGCTTCGTCCAGCTCTTCCTGGCGGATGCCGAGGCGCTCCCAGGCCAGCTGAGAGACATAGTCTCTCCAATGTGTCCTGGGTCTTCCCCGGGCCTACTACCGGTTGGACGTGACCTGAACACCTCCCCAGGAAGGCGTCCGGGAGGCATCCTAACCAGATGCCCGAGCCATCTCACCTGGCTCCTCTCAATGCGGAGGAGCAGCGGTTCTACTCCGAGTCTCTCCGGGATGACAGTGCTTCTCACCCTATCTCTAAGGGAGAACCCAGCCACCCTGCGGAGAAAACTCATTTCGGCCACTTGTACCGGTGATCTTGTCCTTTCGGTCACTACCCAAAGCTCATGACCATAGGTGAGGGTAGGAACGTAGATCCACTGGTAAATCGAGAGCTTTGCCTTTTGGCTCAGCTCCCTCTTCACCACGGTAGACCGGTGCAGAGTCCGCATCACTGCAGACACTTTGCATTTCATCCTTCCCTCACTCGTGAAAAAGGACCCTGAAGTACTTAAACTCCTCCACTTTTGGCAGGATCTCATCCTCGACCCTTGTCCGGGCGAGAACCATGGACTCGGACTTGGAGGTGCTGGTTCTCATTCCAACAGTTTTTTATGTGACATGAATAAAGAAAGATTTTAAGTGAATTCCAGAGACGGTTGTTTTAGACTAGACAACATGATAGTTCTGTTAGTTCTCAGTGGCATTACAATCGAAAGACTGAGCACTGGTCCAGGTTACTTCTTTTTAAATAAAAGCAACTCACGATCTTGGCAGCTCACCCTGTGAGCTCGTGGAAGCCAATTTGAGCTTGATGTGATGTTTGTTAGTTCACTCATATTATCTTCATTTGCACATTACCACATGAAGTCAGGGTTATGTCAAGTGTATTTTCACACTCAACATATTGATTCTTATCATTTTCGGGCTCTTGGGAATTTATTGTGTGTCCTTTCCATCAGTGGCGCCGAGGCTTTCATCAAGATTTTGCGCATGCATTTTTTACGACACCGAGAACAGAGCGGAGCCGGGATTATTTAAAGTCATGAAAAATTCATAGCATATGCTTATTCTTTATGTCATCGTTACTGTGTGGACTACATGATGTCTTTACATCAGCTTTTGAACTCAACGGTGGCTCTTTGTTATTGCAACAATAAATACATCTGTAGATCACATGACACCTCCCACCATCACCTTCGTAGTAAAAAAAGCACTTGGCGTTCTCGATGCCGCTTCCGCTTGATGGTCGGAATGATGACTCGTGTCCAAGTGAAACAGTGCAATAAGCAAATATTAATTTGAAGCAAAGAAGAGCTGCATTGCTGGGTGCAGTACAAAATATGGATACTTTCTTGATCTCCTAGAGAAATTCACAATAATGCCGCAAGCTGAGAGTATGTGAGTCATGCAAACAACACGCCACACTAACATTCGACATTCCTATCAGCAACATTATACCAGGAGGCACAACGGCTCATTGCACTTTTTGATCATCAGACTAAACATCACGCCAGCATCCTCCAGAAAGCCATTTCTTTCCTCCCTCCAAATTTAAAGTCATTCTTAACCAGTCCGGTTTGAGTTGATTCCGTAAGGACTGGGAATACAGATTAGAGTGGAACCTTGGTTAGCGTACACCACAGTGAGACGGTTTTTGGTTAACATCAAAAATGTATGCCAAAAATGCATACAAGCAGCTGGCATACAGTATGGCGGATCCTGTCGTGATACTACTAGAGTGCTCAGGTCCGACTGTGTTCTTCATATCTTTTTATATCACAAAATGTCTTTATACGTGCTAATAAATACATGGAAACAGAAAGCGGAAGTCAGTTCTATCGCCCATCCATAATGTCATCAGCGGTTGACTCTGGTTCCAATTGCAATGCATATTCATTGATAAAACCGCCTAACAGAACATTGATCGATGGACGACAGAAAGAGAAAAAAAGACAATGTTATGTCACATCACTGATGGGGACTGGAGTCTGAGAAGGGAATATTTGGCAAGGGTTAGGGCAGTGGATCTCAGTATATAATAGTTCTTGGCTAACTAGGACTTCTGATCACGGCTGAAGCCAAGGAAAATGTCAGCATTTTTATAGAAGAAGTTGAGAAACACCACATGTTGAGTTACAGAAATAACTCGGCACAGAGGTGGAATCTGAGAGGATCTCGTTGCAACGATCACCAATCAAGGCCAAAATTGATATTAAATGTTAATTAAGTTTTGAAGTCTTTTCTGCACGTGAAGCTATAATTCCAAATCTATAAAAACATGTTCTTTTTGGTTAGGGGCTTTCTGGAAGGATTATTTATATTTACATTATTTTGTGTGGGAAAAACTGATTTGTACATTTCGGTTAGAGTCTGACGCGTGGAACAGACTAATGATGTTAACCAAGGTTCCACTGTAAAATAAAACTTTGATTGATGATCGTGATGAGTAATTGGTATTTTCCAATAGCAATGTCTTCATTCCCTTTAGATGGCAGACGCAGAGCAGGTAGTAAACCAATTCAAAAGTCGTAACAAGATAAAGAATACGTCATCTGTATAAGATGGTGGATTCCTGCTCATAAATACGTCAACATGTGAAAGCACTCAAGCCAAGCCATACGAGGCCAGTGCCACAACTCTGTGGTTGTAGGCTTTGTTTTGGTTTTTGTGGCTGACTGCTTTAAATTTGTGCAGGTGTGTGTGTTATTATTATTGGATGAATCATTCATTTTATGCATGTACATTTGATTTTTTTTAAATCTTTGCATACATGGAATTGGACATACAGTAGATCCCCATTTAGTGTGTTTTAATCGGTTCTAGATCAGACTGTCATAAGTGAAATGGCACAAAGCGCAATTCATTATTTTTAAATCAAATATTTTCATAGATAAAGCATTAAAAGGTTTTTAGAACTTTCAAACTAGGGCTTTTAACATTATTAAAGCCCTCTAGACATGGAATATCTCTCTGGCCATATTTACACTCATATCACCCAATATCATAGACATAATAGGAGAAAACACATAGGAGACATTGATAAGAAATAATACAAACTCACAAGTTAGCATTGTTCCTTTTTCTTTTTACTATACTTGTGGTTTTTGTGCAGTACTTCCTGCAGTAGCGATTGCCTCATCAATGCAACATTACTGACTCCTAGTGACCAGAATACTACATATCACAAAGTCTGTGTATACATCTTCTGAATGCCTGGTATTTGTATTTTAGTTTAATTAACCTTTTTTTTTGAAGGGAATACTGTACACAAAAAAAGTTCACTGGATAAATTCCATAAATTGCCTTGCCAAGTTGGCTTGCTTGTGATTTGCATTATTTTGCATTTGCACTGCCTCTAATGTTCTGCCTTTGCCTACTCTTCAAAAGCAATTCTTCCCAAAGGCTGTATGTTTACACCTTCTACATCATCCTAGAGTCATTGGGATCCCTCCATTCATTTTTTTCAGGATGCACAGATTATTCCGACTGCCACACCTTTGTAGAGACCATCAATTCTGTTTGCTTGGCCCCACCATTTACTTTCCATCAGTCAAGCGGCATACTGTAAATAAAAGTGCCATAATACAGAAATCTAACCTTTGTAAAAAAAAAAATGTTGTAAACCAAAACCCACTCTTTTCCCTTTTAACTCTCCATGTTGATACCTTTTGGAGTATCAAACTAGTTCTTTATATCTTCTAAGTTGGCAAAAAGCACTTCTCCTGCAGCAATCAGTTACCCCTTGATAGCATTTTAACTTCAGTATGGGCAAAACAGAACTACCTCACCTTTGCCGTGAAATCTAATCTGGGACTGCAAAGAAAAATGGAGCGAGAGCAACGAGGGTGGTGGAAGGAGCAGAAACGTGGCCAGGTGTAAAGGAGATAACGGGAACACTGGCTGCACTCAGAAAATGATGCTTCAGTAAAAGGAATGGTGAGTTCAAACCGGCTGAGCATTCAAGAGGCCCCCTGCTCCTGCAGGAAGAGAGTAAGATTTTAGCATATCAAACTTCCAACGGAAAATCTGCATAGTTAAATATCACGGCAAGGCCGTCGCACTTCATGGTAATGCACGTGCACATGAGAGGCAGTTGCCAAGAAGGATCTCACAAGAGGCCTCCTTGGACTCTCACTCTCTTGTCTCAAGTAGGGATGCGTGGCGAATCCCCGGTAGCAAGCGGACCCAACAAAAAAAAAGTAGCTATCGGTGCTGAATGATTGCAGGCTTAGTCACCTGCAGCTTGAAGGTGATATCGTGTAAGTAAGATCTTGCAAATAATTTAGCATCCGCACACGCACACAGTCCGACGAGTTCCGACACTCTTTTTCAACTTCATTGTCGACACGCCAACAGCAGTGAACAACTCCAACACCACATACACATCTCTCTGTCGCTGTCCACAAAAGCAACACCTCTCCTCCTCATTGTCCAGTAATCATGATCACGATCCACACAAGCCGGTTGTTTTTCTGCACCTTAACTGTGTTCTGTATTGCTGCTGCTTTCGCTGTGATATTTATGGTAAGAAGTTTTGGATGGGAGTTCATATTGGTGAATGTATTTTTGAAATATTGAAATTACTATTCCATTCAACTTGCATTTCACAAAATTCCGTAATCGTTGCGTTTTAGACGTGTTTTTTTTTAAGCACTGGTTCAGAAGTACAGATTTGGCACCAGTATCAGATAATATGCAAACTTTACCCAACCCTAGACTCAGGAAAGATTTAAAGTCAACGTGTTAAAAGATATTGCCAGCATTAATAAAGTAACACATAACTAGTCATGTTTTGCATTAACTGGAAGCAGTGGTTCTCACTACACTCTCTAGTGTATTGCCTTTAAAGTGTATTTGAACATTTTTATACTTGAAAAGTCTTCATTTAGGACAACAATATGTAAAGTCAGCTTAAATATGCACTTTTGGACTGATAACAGGTTGTCAACCATGAAACTGATATTTTATTGAATTAAAAAAAAAACATGATAGAGTGAGGGGGCGATGGTCAAAACAAATGTTCAAAACCAAAATGTATGAATTAATTGTATGCGTTCATATACAGACCATACATTTCAATACCCCGGAGTCTGAGAACGACATGCAGTGAAGTGCTAGTCTGTACATTTCAAAGGGTGCTGGGATAAATGGTGTTGGAAGCAGCAGGGCGGGCTCATCCCACTTCCCAACATGAGATCAAAGCTCACTCGATTAAGCATCTTTTTCCACTGAGCGTCATGCTAATTCCGTTTTTCAATTATCAGATAGCCTGACGTACAGACAGTATTTAATGCATGTACCCTATGTCTGTGTTCGGATGGACTGTCTGTGTTACAGACTCCGTGCTGCCATCCGTCTCCCCCGTCAATCCTGCAGTGGATCTTCTAAGCAGTGCTTCAAATCGACTCCCACAGCTGGAGAGCAAAAATCGCTGATAAGGCTCCCTCCTCGGCTCACAATTTTGCCCTCTTATCGCTTTACCACTGCATCTGCCTTGCCCCACCCACCCCGTTTCATCCATCTCCCTGGACCCATACTGTATTTACAGTCTCCACACAAACACCCCGAACCGCTGAGTGTCAGTCTGAGTCATCATTCTAAAAGTAGGGCAGAAGGAGCACGTAAGATATATGATGAAGCACAACTGCTGAGTGAAGTGATGAACTTTGAATATACTGTAGGTCATTGAGCCTAATCAAACTTCAAACCACTGGGCCGCAATGAGAAGCACTTTGCATATAACTCCTTAAATACTTCTCAAAGTGTTTCTGCCTTCTGCTTTGGATGAATTCATATTCATGCAATTCAGATGAGTTCAATGAAGAAAATCTTTGGAGAAGCTGCGACTGAGAAAGTTGTCTGACAGGCAGTTCGGTGCAGACATAAAGCTGTGCAGCAGAAGCCATGTTTTTTGGGGCATTTTCACTCCTCAGCTTGCTTTTGCTCATTCATGAGAGTCCAAGCACGGTGTGCATTAGTGATTTGATCAGGAAAAATGATCAGGCAGGCAGTCTTAGACTGACAGACTGATGATCATGGGTGGCTGCGGTTTTATAAATGAGACACTTGGACGGAAAGTGGTGCACACTGTAAAATATTCTGCAGCTGCTGCAATTTTCAGCTTTGACTTTGACTGGTCACATATTAACAATGTGGGTGTTTTGTTTCCTCTTCTGAGGGAACATACAGTAGTTCTGGTGTTAACTCCTGAGACGCATTTGTATCCCATGAGCAAGCGGATCAGTGTAAAGTTGGTTCCGCACGATAGCCTCGCTGCCTTGACAGCTTCCACAGCAGCAGGAGGGAATGAATGTTCGTTAACTAGCTCCCTTGTTGCTGCAACAGTTGGCGGAGCAATCTGTAAAGCACGGACAGCTCTGCTGTGGGACTTATCAGACAGATCCGGACCAATCAGATGGCTCGGATGATAGGACCTGCTGCGTAAATTATCAGAAGGCACACGGAGACATCTGCAGCAGAGCATGCATACATCAACCTCAAGACATCTACCATGGAAACTCAGCAGAAATGTTATGGACGTGGGTTAATTTCCTAAATCTGAAAAAAACATCATTTGAAAAAGAAACACATAACGGTCTTCTGTCCTTCTATTGCTGTAATGCCTTGCAGGGTCCTTTTCGATTGCATGTTTGACAAACAAATCCGCTGTCATTAAATTAAGCTGAGGCTTCTGGGCAAAATAAAACAGTGTCTCCCTCAGGCTGACTTTGAAAGAGCAACCCATGCATGTGTTACATCACACTTGGTTTACTGTAATTCATTGTGTTGTATAAAAGTTGTATTGGGTCTCTCTTCAGCCCCTGCAGAATGTACAGAATGTAATAACCAAGCACATCACTCTCGTACTTGCGTCCTTTCTCTGGCTCTCAGTTACTTTAAATAACCACAGGAGATGGAGTGTTGTTGGTGGCTGCTCCCAGTCTGCGGAACAGACTTTCTCGCTCTGTTAGATCCTCCCAGTCTCCCAGGGCTAAATTCAGGCCTGGCTGAACGAGGCGGTTAACATCAGTGCTGTGACCCGGATGAGAGTGAGGATTGGTAGGGTGGGTGTAACGGATACCAGCCTATCTGGCTGTGAACATATATGTTGGTAAATCTCACTCCCTGAACCATAAGAGTTGCATTGGACATCGAGTTGGTTTAGGGGGGTTGGTGTAGAAGATACTAGCTAATGAGGATGTGAAAATGTATACTGGTAAGCCTCACTCACTGAACCTGAAGAGTCGTGTTAGATGTTGAGTGATGAGTTCACAATCCGTGCTTTTAGCTTGACGACTAGTGAACTTGACGGTCTTTCAGCGGACCATGGTTTGTGCCCAGGGCAGAGTGCTGATCACTTTGGTCAACTGGGGTTCTCTTAAATGAGCTGGACAAATACAAATTTGATTCATGGGGTGCAGAGCTGCAACCTTGTACATTGGACTGACGGTCATTATATAAAAACAAACTGCCATGGTCGTGTCATCTATTCTGGCAGTTGGAGTGGCACTGTAAACCCCACAGGAGCAGTGTTGTTATCATATCATCATCATCAACGTCATAAACTATTACACCAACATTCCATTCCATTTTCTTCCGCTTATCCGGGTCGCGGGGGCAGCAGTTTCAGTAGGGAAGTCCAGACTTCCCGGTCTTCGGCGACCTCTTCCAGCTCCATCGGGAGGACACCAAGGCGTTCCCAGGCAAGCTGTGAGACATATTCCCTCCAGCGTGTCCTAGGTCTTCCCCGGGGCCTTCTCCCGGCTGGGCATGCCCAGAACACCTCAACAGGGAGGCGCCCGGGAGGCATCCAGACGAAATGCCTGAGCCACCTCAACTGGCTCCTCTCGATGTGAAGGAGCAGCGGCTCTACTCTGAGCTCCTCCCGGATGGCCGAGCTCTTCACCCTATCTCTTAGGGTGAGTCCAGCCACCCTAAGGAGGAAACTCATTTCCGCCGCTTGTATCCGCGATCTCGTTCTTTCGGTCATGACCCATAACTCATGACCATAGGTGAGGGTGGGAACGTAGATGGATCGGTAAACAGAGAGCTTTGCCTCCCGGCTCAGCTCTCTCTTCACCAACAGCAACACTATTATCCAAAAAAAATGATTATGTTGTTGTGAGACTGCATAACGACCTTACTGACAAATAAAATCAAAATGGCCTTTTATTTTGGATAGGTGAGGTCATGGACAGAAAGGCAATGATTCTTCAACACTTAAGGAGCAGCCAATCAGATTCAGTCATCCTTAACGGCGTTCATCTTCTAGGTCACAATTGCATGGTGTCTGGGGAAAGTCATAATATGCTGCAATATGTTACCCAGCGTAGAGTACTCGCTAACTTTTGTTTTGAAATTTTGGCCCAGCGACAGAACACACACACGCACACACACTGCAATGTCTACTTTTTGGATAGCATGTACTGTACGTGCCTTACAGAGCAGAACCACACGCATCCACTCTCAGCATCTGTCTATCACAGCCCACCCACACAGACACACTGCATTGCTGTGTTACCATTTCCTCCTTCCCTTTATTTCTTCCCGCTCTCTTTTCAGAGTGCGGGGAGTCATTTGCTAATTGGTTTTGCAGAGGAAACATATTCGCTCGCCTCATTCTCCTCAATACCCCAGGGCTCTCTTCCTCTTAGATGATTCCCTCGTCTCTGACTCCTGCCAACTCAGCCAAGCATTCACCCAGGCTTGTTATTCTTCTGCTGTAAATCGGTGCTGCTGCTGGGGCTTCAAAAACACTTCCCCCAGACTTACAATCTATTAGACATTGGGAGAAGAGGTGGTCCAGCCATGAACGAATCGGCCAAAACTCACAACTCGCTGTAAAAATACCGCATCAGGAATCGCGGGTAGTCATCTCCGTTAACTCATTCACTGACAGAACACTAGCTACAATAATTGTGCGAACACAAAAGTGACAACACAACATGTGGCATGTAAGTAAACCCAAACAGGGGAGCTACTACATGGAATTGCACTCCCAGCTACAAGTGTAAGAGGAAGCTCTGCAAGGTCTCTGGCGGCAAGGAGTAGGCAAAAGAAACCTATGTTCTGAAGAACCATGTCCTAAAGCGTTATCTCACCTACATTGTAAATAAAACCAAGCATTGAGAACTGAATACGCTGTCATATAAATGGCTGCGGACATCATGCAAGATGTCCATGTACTGTATTTTGCAAGACCTCAGCAAATTCGGCAAAATTCTTGCAGCTCAAGAGAGAGGAAGGATTGTTTGGCTTTTACAAAAGGATGACACCAGACCCCTCCCAAGCAACACCAGTAGTAAGCTTCAAATACGAATATGGGAACGATTTTAACACCCCAGTAAAGCATACGCACATTATGGCAATTGGATCCTTTAATATGACTTGCAGTGGACATCAATATTTGCTGTATGTGCTGTTTGTAAAATCCATCCATTCAGTTTTTTTTCTATGCCGCTTATCCTCGTTAGGGTCGTGGGGATGCTGGAGCCTATCCCAGCTGACTTCAAGCGGGAGCCGGGGTACACCCTGGTCCGGTTGCCGGTCAATCGCAGGGCAGACAAACAAACCTAAAGGACAATTTAGAGCGGCCAATGAAGCTAACATGCATGTTTTTGGAATGTGGGAGGACACCGGAGTACCCGGAGAAAACTCACGCAGGCACGGGGAGAACATGCATGTTTGTAAAATACACACACAATATAGAGGAAGTAACTTTGGAAATCTGGTTACCTTTTGTGTCCACCGCCACCATGCATGTTAAATAGCGTGGGAAGTGCCTTGGCCTCCTTCTGTTTTCCTTCCGTCACATACCAGCTGTAAAGGCTATAACTATGGGGCCAAATTACTCCTCGTGAATAAAACAGCAAGTTCATTATGTGTTGAAATCTGAAAAGCACATGCCGCCCAAATCATCACGGTCATCACGTTTTTTTTTGCCACGGTTGTCCATGAACTGAACATTGTAATTATTATGATTTTATGTTTTTTTATGATGTGGCGGTGATTTAACTTAAACTTAATATTTAATTTAAAATAAAAAAAACACATGAGTCTGATGAGCTGCACAAAGCCAGGCGGTGAACTACCAACCGCATGTCGGAAACCTGGGACTTAAGAGAGAGATAGGTGACTTGACGCTCATCAATTGTGTTTTGGAAGTCATCAATGGTGTCGATTCTCCAATATCTCCTGTGCACTTCAGGTTCTCATCAGCCTCTACTTTTGCCCAAAATTGATTAAACGCTTCAGCCGGTCCTTCTTCTACAGTCTGCATACTGAAGTCTATCATATTTTTTTGAAGTTTTTCTTTCACGCAGGCCTTCTTTTATGAAATGGACATTTCATTCATTTTTCCCTCATGCTCACGCTCCTCATCAGTCAAATGTAATGAGAATATCCATCTCTCATTTCATCTTTTGTGATGTGCAAAGATATGGCACTGCTCCGGGAAAGCAACTGCTTGTTTTATTTGTTTAAGTAATAGACATGCTCTTTGCAGAGGTGCCTTCATGAATAATAACGAATAATGAATTTCATTATGAATAAAGGGTGTCCCGTTACACTACCATCTGCTAATTTTCTTCTTTTTTCAGTTTTCATATTTGCTGCTTCAGGTCTAGTCTCACCAGAACCTGGCGACGCAGTGGCACAGCGCCACCTGTCAGTGGCAGAGGAGCTGTACGTGCGAGTTGAAGAACTTCCGGTGTATTGACCTCACAAGTGCAGTAGAACCACTGAAGCTGAATTACATCGGACTTTTTACCAATATTTTAAGGGGAAATATGTCGTTGAAATAACCATACAATCGGTCGCAACCTACCACACGTCAAGATATCAACCCAATAAGATTGTTAAAAAGGTGAGATGTGTAAAACATATTACAACCATCCCATGTTTATTGCGGTGAATGGGTTCCGGACCTGAACGTGATAAGTGAATTTCCACCAAGTAGGAATCTTTGTTTATAAATGGAATATTGTCATAGGGGCCGCAAAATTGTCCAAAATTGTCCATTGGTATGAATGTGAGTGTGACTGGATGTTTGTCTATATGTGCCCTGCGATTGGCTGGTGACCAGTCCAGGGTTAACCCCGCCTCTCGCCCAAAGCCAGCTGGGATAGGCTCCAGCATCCCCGTGACCCTAATGAGGATAAGCGGTACAGAAAATGAATGAATGAATGAATGAATATTGTCATAGTGTACAGAAAACCCGTTTACAACCTTCTAAATGTGTTTTTTTAACATTACTCCATATTTGAAATAAGACCCTTACATTAACATTACCCAATATAGTAGACTTGCATCCATCCGTCCATTTTCTATGCCACTTATCCTCATTAGGATGGAGCCTATCCCAGCTGACTTCGGGTGAGAGGTGGGGTACACACTGGACTGGTCGCCAGCCAGTCGCAGGGCTGGTAGACATAATAAAATGAAATAAGCCCCATACAATAAGATATTAAAGAGGAATAAAGAACTGTACCTCCGCAGTATCACTTTACAGTTTTTCAATGAAGATGTCATTGTGGTTTTGCATTTCAAGACTTTTTTTTGCACACGTGAGATTAACTCAAATGTTCATGTGCAGGTAAAGGTTTCATGATGAGGACAAAGTTTGATATTGCAATCAATTATTTCCATTTCCTTTATTCCCCAAATCTAAACAAATGTACTTACATAAATGTACATAAACTGGGTGCAAGCTGCACTGTCAGTGATGCTAAAACTCATAGTTTGACTGTAAGTCCCAACAGCTGTAGCCTTTCTCGTAGCATTTTACACATTTGAATATTTGATGACCTTGCATGAATGTCACCTGATGGTTCATCTCGCCGTGCGCACGGATGATAGCCCAGGTTCACTCAAATAAGCCGAAACACAGCCGAGCACGAGGTGTGCTGCAAAACAACATTACCATCTTACTGATTGTCTCCTTGGTGGGTTGAGCAGATGAAAATGATTTAAATATAGTCATCGTGCGAACACAACCTGATTTGCAAACCTAAATCTCTGCTGATGGTTCCAATTAGGTAGGACAGGGTAGCACGTGTACACTGACACCGATCAATTTGCAAACATGGTGGCCCCGGTGTCCCACACACACTATGGAAAGCTACACAGTGCATTTCCGTGGCAAAGAGAGGAGCGACTGTGCGTTGATTCCCTCGAAATTTGCATTTCATTCGCCTGGACGACAAATGACTTTCTTGAGTCTTGTGAATTAAATGGCGCAGTTACAAAAAGTTTTATCCTTGTGGTTGTGCTCCAGACCTTTGTACGTTTTTAGAATCCCAGGCTAGGAAGGATTACCTCCTCTCCTCCCAGATCTACTTGTGACGGAGCACAAGACCCCTGTGGCATCCATCAGCATTCGGTAATCTATGTCCTGATCCTAGTTGAGCAGTTGGGAACAAAAGAGAAGCTAATTTTAGGTGATATCTCGTCTGACTTAGCTTTTTATGGTGTTCCTTTTCACTTCCATAGTGACTTTCCTTTTCTTTGGTGCACCGCCCGCTTGGGTGACGTAATGAAGTCCAACAAGTTAACAAAGAAGCTGCGTTATTCATCCTCATTGTGGCTGCGCAGACCCACGTTTGGTGAGGTACACCTTGTGGTGAAACTTGGTCATGTTATCAGGGGTGGATGATTGTTTTGGTTCTTTCAAGCATCACACACTCTTGCCCGAGCGACCCAGCTTGGGTTGATCAGGCCCCAGCTTGTGTCCCGGTAGCGCTACCTCACCCACTAATCTCCTTATCTGAGCGACTTCTGCTGCCTCAGTGGCTTCAGTGCTGGCCCTTTGCCTCTTGATGCCTAGGATGTTTGCCCTGCAGAGAGCCCTTGATGGGCTTGCACCTTACCTGTCACCCATTGCTCCATACACTCTTCCACCAACTCAGCACACTTTGACCTCATGGATACGGTCCTACCAGGAGATGGTTTGCTCCAGGACTATCTACTTGGAGGCTTCTGATATTAGCACTGCATCTGGCCTTGGCGTTGTTGTAGCGGTTTCCAGGAATTGAATCTGTTTCCCCAGGTCAACTTTCATTTCCCAGTCTCGTGCTTTTGCTAAGAGGCCCGCTGAGGTGGTTCTGGTGGCAGATGTTATTTTCTCTCCTTTTTCATTGGGCGGAGGTGCTTGCAATCGTTGATACCACAGTATCAATACTGAACACTAGTAGTACTCTTCTGAGAGACACACTGCGTTCTTGTGCTGTGGGTTCCGCGTATTCCTATTATGAGAATTTCACTGTCATTTTGAACACTTGAATTACAAAATACAAAATCGAACCAAGACAAGTGGAAAAGACGAAAGCTGTGTGCCAGCAATGCTCAGCAGAGATCAGGAAAGGGGCTACAAACTGGAATTACGCTGCTCTTCAGCCAATGGGGAACTTCAATTTCCACAAACAAACTTACTGTTTCACCTATCCGCATCATTGCACTTTCCTCAAAAGAAACGGTAGACCAAGGTTGTCCAAAGTGCAGACAGGGGGCCATTTTTGGCCCACAACTTATTTTGTATTGGTCCTCGGCATATTCTAAAAAAAAAATATATATATATTCATGAGATATATTAATAAATATGGCTGCATGGCGGTTTAGTGGTTAGCATCTTGCCCTCAGTCAGAAGATTGAAAGTACAAAGCTTTGTTTGGGCATCTCTATGTGAAGTTGGCATAGTCTCTTCATGCACGCATGCGTGGGTTTTTTCCCTCCGTCCTACTCCATTATCCCAAAAACATGCAAGTTAGGATTGATTAGACTCTAAATTGTCCATGTGTGTAAATGTGAGTGTGAATTAATGATTTTATTTTTAAAAATAACTGTGTAATATAGCACTAGGGCTGCTAACAACAACAAAAACTTTCCAGGCCAATGGTGATAATGGTGAAACAAAATAGCAAAACCCAACCAAAGTTATGCATGAATGGTTTGAGTATGCATGCAGAAGGTTTTTGTTCAGTCAGTTTGGAGGATAGTTAAACTAAACTATCCATTGTTGCTATTCTCATCCAAATACCTTTGCATGACAAGATTTTCAGCACAAAAGCCTACCAAACTGAGACTTTGCAGCAAAATGTTTGCAGTAAAAACACACTGCGCCTGTTCCTAATACACACCAAACTACATTATTATCTTTGCTCTGGAAACTAAACTTTCTGATGGTGAGGTAGTTTTCATTTTGTAGATTTGTACAATTTCAGACTTTGCTTTCTTTCACTTTTTTCTTACCTGTCTGAGGTTTGTCAGAAGCTAGCAGGTCCGGGGCTTCAAAAAAAGTTGGGAGCATCAATACTTGATGTTGACATATCGCACGTACCTACTGTACGGCACCTCCTGTACCGGGAGAGATAACAATACCAAAATATCAGGATATGAATGCACACACGTCCAAACACTACTCAGTATTCTAAAAATGTTTCCACTACATGTACTGACTTATTTTTTTCGCTGTCACAAAGCAAGAAAGCAGCACAGGCAAGATGCCAAAACAATCACATTTAATTGCCCTGCATTAGACTGGTGAATAAAAACAAAGATCAGAAGCTGTCCAACAGTCGCTGGTGCTGATCTGCAATGAGAAAAAGGGCAAGTCGAGGGCACTTTTCATCTTAACCCTTGAATGCCGCAAAAGGGAGACTTTTTCGTTTTTTGCAGGAAACACTGAACTTGCTGAGCGCTGAGTTGAAACAAATGCAGCCATATGCACTGATTTTAAGATTGACTTGCCATGTACTCTGATGACTTATTTATTTGAAGAGAGCAGGCAGGGGAAGAACGCAGGCTTGGCTGAGGGTTAGGAGAAATGGAAAGAGGCACTGCATTAACCGAGCGATGTTCAAACTTTGTTAGCGTGATTACATTTTTGACCTGGAATGTTTTGTGTTGAAAACAACAGTTCTGTTCATTATTTCTACAGCTAAGATTCACCTCTATGGTTGAGGATATTTCTCAGGCAATGTCCTACACATCTATTCACTGCATTTTGTCCAGACCAGTGATGCAGAATGATGCTTCATATTCCTGTCAGAGCATGAGTGGCATTCTGGCTCTGAAAAGTGAAGAATGGGTTCTTTCCAGCAGTTGGCAGGGGGCGGTTCTGTTTGCCATACAAGATCTGATGGCAAAGACACGGTTAATACAGTTGGAATAATGATATGACATGAATCTAAATTGAAATCAAATAATAACTGCATCATCACAAAAAACATGTACAATGGATACCTGTACAATGTTAAGTTAATGAGAAAAAAAAAACATATGAACGATTCATGTCAGTGATAACAATCATGATGATTAGACATAGCACGCTGTTTCCATATCAATACGTAATCAACCTAATCTTTTATTCACATGGTGTAATTTCTTTCCATCATTATAGTCTAGCGTCTCTCTTTGCAGCTGCTGTGGGTTAGAAGCCAAACAGGAGGCGTTCAAGGCGCTTCCCAGTCCAATTAATGCAAGTGACAGCAGCGGCTGTGAAAGGTAACGATGGTCAGTAGCAGCTCTACGTTGGATTACTCCCCGGGCGAGACCGCTTTCGAGTGCGCCCCCTCGCAGATCTTTTTCAGTTTTCAATGCTTGTGCAGCCCCCCCATGTGACACGAATAAATGCCGCCCCGGGCGGCTGCCGGTTTGCCCTCCCCAAAACCTCCTCTGACGATTATTGGACTTGCAAAGTTCCTGTTATCAATATTATTTTTTAATCAGACATTTTATGCAAATTTGACAAACAACACATCAATGACTTCCACTATAAGTCATTTTACAGGATGAAGTTGCAGTTAATAGCATGGCGTAGATAGGAAGGCTTGGAGGAGGGCATGCGACTCACCCCGTCGACGTCTCCGGGTCGGCACCGCCGGGTCTCTCCGACGCCGACGGGCCGGCGCGTATGTGGGAGGTCCAGGCCACACCGACGCCATGGGGACCAGCTTGCCGCCTGGGCCCCACATCATGCCCTCCGGCTCTTCCGGCGAGTACCGAGCCGTCTCCTCCTCCATCGCCTTAAAAACCTGGCGGGCCCAGTCGCTGTCCGGGGTGTAATATCCTGGTCGGCTCATTCTGTTACGAATCGCACGGCGTGGCATGGTGAAACCACCCCGGGGATGAAGCGAGCAGGACGTCAGGCAAGTAAGGTTTTGACTTTTATATTAACTATTATATTAATCTCAATTTTTGTGCCTTTTTTAATGTCCTTTATTAAATTGTCAATCAAGAAAACACCAAACTCTATCTAAGATTCATTTTTATCATCCTTATACTTACAAGCATAAACGCATAAAAATTACCACCGTGGAATTCCTTGTAAGGATTTCTGCAGGTAGGTTAATACTATGTGTGTGTGTGTGTGTGTGTGTGTGTTTATCTACACACACGCACATTAAAAAGCTTTATTTGTGATGTTCAGACATGCATTGTGGTGTTCTCAAAACGAACGGGCAGAGACATGTGTGCGTTGGTGATGCATACAGTGCATGGGGGTGAAAGTGTATCGCTACGGTGTTCATGTCAGAATGAAGTCCTGAAAGAGCGGCAGCCTCCGTGTGATTGTGTGGGGACGCTCCACTGTGCTTCCATCTGCCGTCACAACAGAGAGGCGTGCTTGCCTTGGCGCATGTATGCGCATTACATTTAATGAAACATGTTAATAAAACAATATTCCGAGTCACCGCAACGGGATAATTCCACGACCGGATATTTGTGATCCTACACATGTTGGTATCGGTTGATATCGAAATCGGAAACTGACGGTATTGGCATATGGAACATCCCTAGTAATAATAGATACAAATTCAACGTAAATTACCCAATGAAAATCAAACATTGTTTTTAAAACTGTGGTTCCCAGACTTCAAGTAAATCAGTCTGTCGGCCTATTTAATGGGTGACAAGTAGTCACTGTGCTGAGAACCTCAGCATCTTCATCCCTGCACCCATTCCAGCCTGCCTGTACACGGTATGTACCGCACTACATGGACCAGAAGCGATGGGGAGAGTTGTCTCAGGAGCTTAGAAAGAAAATTCTAGATGAGCATGTAAAGGTAAAGGCTATAAGACCGTTTCCAAGCAGCTTGATGTTCCTGTGACTGCAGTTTCACATATTATTCAGGAATCCATGAGACTGTAGCCAACTTCAATGGATGTGGCCACGAGAGAAACATTTATGACAAGTCAAAGAGACGTGTAATACGAATGGTAACAGAAGAGCACAGGACAACCTTTAAAGACTTAACAGGTGAACTCCAAGGTCAAGATACATCAGTGTCAGATTGCAGATAATGTCCCAAGCTAAAATCACCCAAGCATGGCTAAGAGCAAATAATTGGACTATTCTGAAGTGGCCGCCCATGAGCCTTGATGTAAATCCTGGAAAACATCTGTAGAAGAAGATGAAACATTCTGCTTGTAGAAGGTACCCTTCAAACCTGTGACAACTGGAGCTGTTTGCTCATGAGGGGTTGGCCAAATACTTGCTGAGAGGTGCAAACGTCTCTCTGAAACAATTGGATTGCAACTGATTGCATCAAAATGTTCAAAGTCCCAACATTATGGCATTTAAAAGCAACGTCTGATTTTCATTGGTTAATTTTCATTGATTTGTTTTTTTTTTATTATTACTTTTGTCAGACTCAAGTTATTTCTGTGACCATTGTGGGTTTTTCTTTAACAAACCGAGGGGTACCAACAATTCGGTCCATGTGTGTAAAACATTTACCATTCAGTGTTTTGAAGGCCACCAATCTTCATCTTAAGGCTGCGGTGTTTTATAATACAAAAATAATTTTGAGTGCTATTCTCCCAATCTAAAATATGCCAAAGCACCCACGGCATTATGAGTGTTCCAACACCATCAGCCTCTGCAGGGACCAACAGTAATGCTGTTACCAAAAAGGTCATTTGGTTGAGTACAGTCCTCGCGAGCGGTAGCAAGGGTCGATCATTTTGCACGACCCGTCCCATTTCTTGTTGTGTGTTCGCATCTTGTGCATACATATCTTACAGTGTATGTGTGTATGTGTGTGTGCGTGCGTGTAGTGCGCGGTCAGGCTTTTGTTGTGACAGTGCCGTCATATAACCTTTGGGGCTTCAAATGAAAACAGTGGTTGGAAATGTGTTTGCATCCAAATATTGTTCACAGGAACTTCACATCTTTTTGACAGAACAGTGAAAAAGAAAACAAAGGAACACTTTTCACGACAGAACATCATGTTATGGGGAAATCCGATTGGACCTCTTGACTGTACAGTTCATGTCATTTGGACTTCTGTCTCCATTTTCCCCTCGTCTAGTCATTCTGCTTTCTTCGAGACAAGAAATAAATAAATATATATATATATATACTGTATATAGTTTTTAAGTGAAAGGTGCAGCAAAGAATTCCTGGTTTAGTGAGGTTACAGAATGGACGTTGCATAAGTGTTTCAGAACAGGCCATGAAAATAAACTGTTGCTATAGTATAGGAGGATCCTGAACCACCACCACCAGGATTGTAGTGTGTGTGTAACACTTTGTTCCCCCGCAAACACCTCCCACCCGGCTATTACTGCAACTGGAAAGTGGAATCACCAATGTGTTTAGTTTACTTCATCTAACATGGACCAATTTGTGGCACCGGCGTTACGACACGTGTAATAAAAGCAAAACGTGAGCGGGATTAATTGTTACACTTTCAATCGCCAAATAAAAACAAATCCCTGCATTATTTGCTGAGTCCCAAAATATAAGGCACATAGCATAGATGACTATCTGCATGAACTCTACCTCACCCATCAAATATTTGAAATTGTCCTTCAATGTCAAGAGTTCTTTCCTGGGTATGTCAAGGATTTTATGTTCTCACTATGAATAGAAAATACCCCTCAAATCCTAAATGCTAATCTATACGCTCTACTGCCTAGGATGCCAAAGCGGGGTACACGTAGCCCCAGGATTACAACAGCGGGGTGGGAAAAAATGACATAATTATCACCTACTGCAAGGAGCACGCAGCAGAAGAGACAAAGCTGTTCATTGCTCTGTGTGCATCATATGAACAAATAAGAAGTATAAAAAAACAAATAAGTTGGATTATTTTGTGCATTCAGAGTGCTAAATTGGTGTTCCACATCACAGCGGTAAAAATTGAGACTTTATCGTTAGTTGTATGTATTTTTGTACTTCAGATACTGCTTTATTTTGATTGATCTTCTCTTCGGTCTTGGTATTATGCAGATTTCAACCACAGCCATGGTAAATTCAAGCACTTCAAACGGGACAATGCCAACATCAGACTGGAATTAAAGATATGTAGGATGATTACTGTTGTACTTATCAATACTCATGTGGGACTTTATCAAAATGTGACCATGCAAAATATTATTTTGGACCCGAAACTTCCAGATCAAATGCAGGACTGACAGCTGAGATGCTGCAAATCTCTTTTTTCTTAAGCGCTGAATGCACTGAATGGCATTTGTCAGCATGTCGCCAGTATCATGTTTCCAGAATCGTTTAGTTGTCTCTCATTTATCGCAATTAATTGGTTGCAGACCAGATCGTGGTAATTTAGTAAGAAAATGAAATATGAATATATGGAATATTTTCACAGTCAGGGCATAGAAAACCTGATTAGGACTTTCCGAATACGTCTTTTTATCCACTGTTACGGCCATGCAGTCATGAAATAACATCCCTACCACCACCTTTACACGCCTATAATGCTTTCCTTACACCACACGGCTAATGCCGAGACTGAGACCTAGGTTCTCTAAGTGGGGTACACAACAGGGGCTATGCAAATAGAAAGGAAAAACAATTAGCGCCAAACACTCAACAATTACGAGTGCACCTGATTGTTTTGTGCATTAGGAGTGTTCCATCTTGAATATTTCATTTATTTTGATGTTCCAGTCCCCGCACGGCGCAGCGGGGAAAACCTGTCACAGTAAGTGGGGATTCCCCTGAAAATGAGGCTTTGGTTTAATGTCTTGTTTAATGTTCTTGCTTGTTTAAAGTATTTCTGATACTGCTTCTTCATGATCGTTGAGCTTTCCCCTTCAGTTTGGTATTCAATTAATATGCAGTTATTATACAACTGAGACATTTTGAAAAATGTCTGCAGCCTGTGTAATGTCTTTAATGTAAGCGTGAAATCATAGTTCTTAGTAATCGGACGATAAAATCTCAGTCTCCTGAAAAGGATACCAAAAGTGTAATCCAGCAAGCAGAATTTAACATTATTTTCGAACCAATTTGCATATTACAATTGCTATATCTGCCACTTATAAACGCTATAACTTACTTTAAATGGTCACAAACGTGCTCCAAAATGGCAACGTATCTTGCGCATAACACGGAGCTTGCAGTAACACTTCAGCTTCCACAGAAGCATGATGTAAAAAACATCCCTAAAGTGTTAGAAATGATAGATCAGCAGAAATCCTGGAAGGTGCTTGACGCTGCCGTCCTTTCATAGAGAGGAAAAGCCATCAGTTTTTGGTTTTTTTGACAAAGGCAACAAGTCAAATGCATTAAAGATATTTTATGCTCCGCTGAATGAGGAATGATGTGAGGTCAACAGACGGATCGGTGCAGCGTTTCAGTAATGCGGTCGCTGTACCGGACCGTCATGTTAAAGAGAGAGCTGAGCAGGAAGGCAAAGCTCTCCGTTTACTGATGGATCCCCGTTCCCTCACCTATGGTCATGAGTTATGGGTCATGACCGAAAGAATGAGATCGCGGATACAAGCGGCGGAAATTATTTTCTTCTGTAGGGTGGCTGGACTCACCCTAAGAGATAGGGTGAGGAGCTCGGCCATCCGGGAGGAGCTCAGAGTAGAGCCGCTGCTCCTTCACATCGAGAGGAGCCAGTTGAGGTGGCTCGGGCATCTAGTCCGGATGCCTCCTGGGCACCTCCCTGGGGAGGTGTTTCGGCCAAGCCCAGCCGGGAGAAGGCCCCGGGGAAGACCTAGAACACGCTGGAGGGACTATGTCTCACAGCTGGCCTGGGAACGCCTTGGTGTCCTCCCGATGGAGCTGGAAGAGATCGCCGGGGACCGGGAAGTCTGGAGTTCCCTACTGAAACTGCTGCCCCCCGCGTCCCGGACTCGGATAAGCGTAGGAAAATGTAATGGAATGAATGAATGAATGAACTTGACTGCCAAGATGGTGGATTATACATCCAATCTCAACAGAAGGTGATGAAACTTTTGCAACAAAGTGTCCAAACATTTCCCGGAGAGAAATAGAGTGCATGTACTTTATACAACTAAAAGGTAAATAAAGCCATATGAGGAGGAATGAGAAGCAAAAATGGTATCAAAATGGAAAGAGGAGCAGGAGCTTCCCAACCCAAATCCGTCAATCCTACCAGGGAGGCTCAAGAGTTGGATGTTTCAAGCAGCACATGGATAACCTTAAAATCCTCAGCAACATGCTCTGTTGACCTCGTTGTTTACATTTTGCTTAGCCATCGGATTTTTTCTGCCCAAAACTTTCTAATCCCGGAGGGAAAGCCATGCTTACAAAGACAGATCCACTGTGAAGCAGACAAAAGATTCCCTCTGATCTCTCACTTCCTGGGGCAGGATTGTAAAATCCTGTATGTACCAAAAAAAGCAACACTGTGTAGACAAAAATATTACAACATTCATCAGCATGTTGGCCACACAGTCAGGAGATTTGGAAACCAGGGATCGAATTTCCGTTGGGCATCTCTGTGTGGACCATGCATGTTCTACCCGTGCATGCGTGGGTTTTCTCTGGGTACTCTGGTTTCCTCCTGCATTCCAAAAAAAACCCCATACTTGTTAGGGTAATTGGTGACTCTAAATTCTCCATAGGTACGAATGTGAAGGTGAATGTTTGTTTGTGCAAGTGACTGGCGACCAGTCCAGGGTGTACCCTGCCTCTCGCCCAAAGTCAGCTGGTGTAGGCTCCAGCATACCCACGACCCTAATGGGGATAAGCGACATAAAAGATGAATGGAGGGTTTCGGTTAGCTAAAATCTCAACTCTTCATCTTACCTAGGCAATTCAACGCTTGCAACCCTTTGGGAACAGTTTGGGGAAGGGTCTTTTTTCTTCTAGCATGAGTCCATAAAGACATGCTTGGATAAGTTTGTGCTGGGAGAACATCGGTGCTCTGACACCTGTGACATGGGTCAGTCTTTACTTTTCCCTTCTTGTGCTGTAACAGTTGGTCGTCCCAAAACTTTGTCCATGTGATGTACCTGAAGATAGAATTCTCAGTGTGGAGCAAGAGAAAACCAAAGAGTGACCCAATCAAGACAATAAGTCACATAGCTGTTTACTCAGAAAAAATAAACTAGAGCTGACACAAGGGTTCTGCCTGCTGTGCGTGTCCCACTTAAGTGCCAATGAATGGATAGCAAGTTTCGTGCGAGTAATTTAGTTGAGTGCGCTGTAATTACCACTCGTGGCAGCTGAGGGAAAACTTACAGCTTGTCGTTTGAGTTTGGATCCTCCTGCAACTAAGAACTGGTGGAGTCCGTCGATTCGGGTCAAAGGATTTGAAATGGCAGCAGGACCACAGTCTTTACGCAGCGAAATGCTACTGTGTCTCTGCTGCATAGTAAATCACCATCTCAGCACTCGCCGGGAGGGGACCTGCGTACATCCTGTAGCAGCACCACAGTGCATTCAACTCCATGGAGTCCATCCAAGCAGCATCACGGCCTCACATGGCCTCTGAATATGAATGCACAGAAGCCCTGAAAAGAGATTTTATAGTGATGCGTTTACAGGTTGTATGACAAAAACGTGCTGTGGTTATGTAATATGCTAGTGCAGTGGAAACTTGGTTAGTGTTAAGAATCCGTTCCAGAAAGTCTAACTCTAACCGAAACTCCAACTGAATCCATTTTTACCATAAGAAGTCATTTCAATCCAATTAATTTGTACCATTCATTCATTTTCTATGCCGCTTATCCTCATTAGGGTTGTAGGTATATCCCAGGCCTATCCCAGCTGACTTTTGGCAGGAGGCGGGGTACACCCTGGACTGGTCGCCAGTCAACGGCAGGGCTGACAGACAACCATTCACACTCTAATGGACAATTTAGAGTGGCCAATTAACCTAACATGCATGTGTTTGGAATGTGGCCGTAAACCGGAGTACCTGGAGAAAACCCAAGCACGCACGGGGAGACATGCAAACTCCACACAGAGATGCCCAACGGAGATTCGAACCCTGAACCTCCTTACTGTAAAGCCAATGTGCTGGCCACCATGAGGCCTAATTTGTACCAGATAGCTTTTAGTTTTATCATATTTATCAAATGCTGGCACTTGCTACTTTCTTTGGCTCCATTGTGGGTTATTTGTATTAGTGGTTATTCAAGACATGTGGCGTAATTGTCTTAATCAGCGCAGAATTTCTCTTTGATTGAAAAACTGAACTTTAAAAAACTGAATAAATTATGTGCAATTGGATATAGTGTGCAAATGATACAATTAGCGTGGAACATTGTTCAACACTCCCCAATAGGTAACAGAGGTGCAACATTTGAAAGTAAACGCCTTGCAAACCAGTTACCAATATCCAGCAGCTCGCCCAGCAACCAGAAGGTTGATGGTTCATATCGCGCTTCCTCCCTCCCAGCGACTGTCGATGTGCGCTTGGGCAAGACACTTCACCCACTTTACCAGTCACACCGGTGTATAAATGTGAATGAATGTTTGTCTTGTGGTCGGAGAGGCATAATTTGGCAGCCTCCTTCCCGTGGCTACATGTGGCTTACCACCACCAATGAATGAATAATGGATTTCATGACCCATAATTCATGACTATAGGTGAGGGTGGGAACGTAGATCGATCGGTAAACAGAGACCTTTGCTTTCTGGCTCAGCTCTCTCTTTACCACGACGGCCCGGTACAGCGACCGCATTACTGCGGACGATGCACCGATCCGTCTGTCGACCTCACGCTCCAATCTTCCCTCACTCGTAAACAAGACCCCGAAATACTTGAACTCCTCCACCTGAGGCAAGACCTCACTCCCAACCCGGAGGGTAAAGTCCACCCGTTTCCGACTGAGAACCATGGCCTCGGATTTGGAGGTGCTAAGTCTCATCCCAGAAGCTTCACACTCGGCTGCAAACCGCTCCAGTAAACGCTGAAGGTCGCAGCGTGATGAGGCCATCAGGACCACATCGTCAGCTAACAGCACAGACGAGATCCTAAGGTCACCAAGCTGGACTCCCTCAACGCCTTGACTGCGCCTGGAAATTCTGTCCATGAAGATTATGAACAGAATTGGTGACAAAGGGCAGCCTTGGCGGAGGCGGAGCCTTGCCACTGGGGAGTGATTTAACTACCCCAATTACCTCAGCCACGGTAATAGAACTGTCCACGTACGTATCCTCAGACTCTGCTTCCTCTACGGAAGGCATGTTAGTGGGATTGAGAAGGGCCTCTAAGTATTCCTTCCACCTACCAACTATATCCACAGTCGAGGTCAGCAAGCCCCCGTTCGCACTGTAAACAGTGTGAACTGGGGGCTGCTTCCCCTTTTCGAGGCGTCGGACGGTTTGCCAGAACCTCTTCGAGGCCGACCGAAAGTCATGCTCCATAGCCACACCGAACTCCTCCCACACCCGAGTTTTTTCCTCGACCACCACTGAAGCCGCGTGCCGCTTTGCCTGCCGGTACCTGTCAGCTGCTTCGGGAGTCCCACAAGCCATCCATGCTTGAAAGGACTCCTTCTTCAGCTGGCAGCAGCCCAAACCGGTGCAAACCGGTGCCCAAACACACCAGAACAGCAGGGTGGTACCAACCACCCTGCGGCCGCAACTACGACTGGCTGCCTCAGCCATTGAGGCACGGAATACGGCCCACTCGGACTCAATATCCCGGTCCTCCCCCTGGATGCAGGCGAAGCTCTGCCGGAGATAAGAGTTGAAGACTCGACAAACGGGAGACTCTGCCAGACGATCCCAGCACGCCGTCACTACACGTCTGGGTCTACCAGGTCTGTCCAGCATCCTTCCCCGCCATCTAATCCAACTCATCACCAGGTGGTGGTCAGTTGACAGCTCAGTCTCACAGCTGGCCTGGGAACGCCTTATTGTCCTCCCGGTGGGGAGGTGGCCAGGGACCGCAAGGTCTGGACTCCTGCGACTCAGACCCGGACAAGCAAAAGAAAATGGATGGATGGATGGACTTGATGAGACAAACAGTCTTGAATTCAAGAAATAAGTCATGCCAAGAGTTAAAGCTGGTGTATTGATCTCGCTTCCACATCTTGCCAACAATCAGGACAGGTCAGGTCAGGTCAGGTTTCTTTAAGTAAATTAAGTAAATTAGTGTGCAGTGCAAGAAAGAAAAGACATCACATCAGCCACACACACACACACACACACACACACACACAACACTTTTAATAAAAAATGCATAAACAAAGATAAATGATTAAACGGTCACACTGTCATTGCCCACAAGGCGTTGAAGTCTCCCAGTAGAACTATGGAGTCACCAGCCGGGGTGCTCTCCATAACCCCTCTAATAGACTCCAAGAAGGCTGGGTACTCTGAACGGCCGTTCGGCGCGTACGCAAAAACCACAGTCAGGACGCTTTCCCCAGCCCTAAGGCGTAGGGAAATAACCCTCTCGTTCACCGGGGATGACTCCAGCACAGACGCACCAAGCCGGAGGGCTAACAATAAGCCCACACCAGCTTGCCGCCTCTCCCCTGGAGCAACTCAAGAGAAGAACAAGGTCCAGCCCCTCTTAAGGAATTTGGTTCCAGAACCCAAACAGGTGAGTTGCGGTGAGTCAGATTGCGTCGAGTCCAAATGTCTCCGCCTCTTCCACAAGCTCGAGCTCCTTCCCCACCAGAGAAGTGACATTCCATGTCCCAAGAATAAGATGTGGCCGCCAAAGACCAGGTCGCCCGGACACCCGCCCTTGACCGCTGCCCAAATCGCAGAGCACCGGACCCGTATGCTTGCCCCTGCAGGTGGTGGACCTGCGGGGGGGAGTAGTAGCTCCCAGGAAATGTTTGTTCGGGTATGAGGGAAAGCTGTTTTGTTTAGTTGTTTTGTTTAGAGGGATGCGTAACTAACGGCGGGCGCAGAGTGGAGAAATTTACACCGGCCATTTGGGTGGGAGACAGGAAACTCAAGGAAGCACTGCTGGGAAAGAAGCAAAGTCTGGAAAAATCTATAAAGCCTTCTGTGCAGGTTATGGTGTGAAGCTGCTCTGGTGTCCAGAACTCAAACTCAGAACTACTTAAGCAGTGTGAGTGAATTGCAATTCTTTGGATTTCCTTCTAGGATCTATTATCCACTGAGACAAAAGGAGGCATGAACGTGATTGTTTGCTGCCACATTTCCTGAGTCACCCAGTCCTGCTTTTTGTTCTTGTCAAAGCACTTTTTCCTTCCCAGTTAAACTATATAGATTCACACATCACAGAGTGACAGTACTAATCAGGGCGTATCTCTCTCTAGCTGCCTGACCGATTTCCAAAAGTCATTCAGTTGGCCAGTTGGGAATACCAGAGAATCTGCAACACAGCAGCTAAATCAATGATCTATTGTTGACTGAAAACAATGCCCGAGCGAGCAGGAGGGTAAAAATGTAAAGGTAATTAGCAGGAGGCATTAAGTCAATTTGGTGGGAGTGTTTTTTGTTTACTAACTATGCATGTCTATCCAACAATGCGTACACTCAACGATCGTTCCGTCCCTCCCAACTAAGGGAAATGGTAACATTTCCCAACCATTAGAATGGTCTGCTACGAAAACAAAGGAGTGATTCTCTACAATATGGATCTATATGGATCTCATGCCACCACGTCATCATTAATTGTGGCTAACACTGCCGCGATTCAAGGCTCTCCTACACTCTTCTGTTGCTGCGGCACCTAGAGGCGATGCAGGGTAGAGCAATTAAGACTGCAGCCTTAAGGGGCCAAAAAAAGGTGACAAAAGTTAGTGAGGACTTAGTTATGCAGTCATGTGTGTGTGCACGTGCACACTCATGTGTGTCTATTATGTATGTTTTTGGTAACGGTCGACTGAGGCGAGCAGCTCTGCTGCCCCGCGGATTCACCTTTTCTCCTCCCGGTTTTCACCTGGTCACCGGAGCAGTGCAGTGATACAACCTGACACCTGTCTGCTCGGATGGCTGGGAACAAGCCTCACACGTGCATATACAGTGTATGCACACACCCAGCCTCACCGTCTACACATGCACACACCAGACATCCAAGCATGAACGCGCATTACTGCTAGCTCACACGAGTGCATACAAACGAGCACGTATTCATGGGCTGCGTGAGACACACGCATGAGGACGTATACGTGCACAATCCATCACCCCCGTTCACGCCTCCGTAGCTGTCCAACATGCCAACGTCCCAGCAGTACAAAGTACCTCGAAAGCCCACAAAACCCTGGTGTGTTGTGCAGAGCAGGCGCACGGGGACGTGTGTAAAAATTTCACAGTTTATCTAGCGCGGCTTTTTCATGAAGCAATGAGGCACGGTGATTCACAGGCCGCTGCGTGCAACACCCCTCTTCACGCGATCAAATAGTGCACTGCTCTTGTGGATGGCGAGATGAAGACTTTTACACCAAATGCTTTGGGCTCAGAAATATTTAGGCTTGTGCTGTTGCGCTTGTGCAAAAAATAGAACGACCTGGCGTGGTTTTACCCAAAATACATTTTTCATTGCAAACACATTCAGTGTTCACCTATTTCTTGGGCCAAGAGTCAATCGTGCGGGAAAACCGCCGATAAAACAGACAACCAAGGAATAACGACACGGTATAAGCTGCATCGTTAGGATGAGTGAGGACGATAGCAGTGCAAGTTCAGTCTCCTCTGGGTAATGACTCAGTGCTGCTAACTTAAAATAGACTGCTGGCATAAGACAACTCGGAATGTAGGCCATGTCAATATGCCACTTTCACTAAAGACAGCTCATTTTTGGGGGCTGGAATGAATGTATAAAAGAACATCTGATTGGAAGAGAGGCTGGAATTATTTTTCGTGTGAGATCTACCTTGCACGCAAAGCATCTAACTGAAGTCGCTCCACAGAGATGAAGCTCTTCTTCAAAGCTCGGGAATGTGCCGAGGGCCAGGCTGCGGTGTACAGACTCAGCCAACAACACCTAAGTATGTCATCGACTATGAGTTACTTGCTACAGTATATAGTTCTCAGATCGAATCAGAGTTCATTGTACTCCTACCTCAACTGAAGAGAAGTTCAGGGTAATTTTGTGGGCAAATTGGATGCTTTCATGCTCCCTCATTCACTCAACTGTGACTCTAATTGAATGATTCAGCGATGGCGGCGGTGTGCTGGTTTCCGAAGCTGCGAGTACACTTGCTAATGTGCGGTCTGGATGCTGTTTGCCTGTGTGTCGCCAAGAGCAAAGCTATGCGCTCAGAGGGTGATGGCTCCGCAACTAGCATGCCAGCTGCGCAGATGATGATGGACTCGGAGAGGAAATCCCCAAAGACCATTCTGATGATGATATGGGTAATGAACTGATACAAATAAACCCCAAATGGATCTGGGGCAATTGCACCAGCACACCAAGGATGTCACATGTTCTTCCTCTTACAATGACTATACTGCATGGCGGTTTCCATCTGGTTCCACCTAGTAATCATGGAGTTTTGCTTCGGTGTACCCACTGTGCCACATGGCTCCCACAGACATAACAATAGTACTATTGAATAGTACTATTGTGCTCCATGGCAACAGTACAAAAATGCTTGGCACACATTGTTTGGGTTATAATTGTACGCTCTTTCCAGCTTGGGAAAGTGGAGGCACTGAGGAACAACGCCTAAACCTTTTGCTGTAATCTAAAAAAAAAAGACAATATGGTGACTCAAAGTCCTACAACCACAGCAGACCCTTAAGCACTTCTACAAGGCCCTAGCCACTCTGGTACCAAAGGTAAGACAACCATCTGGAGTTGCTAACCAGAGTTGAGTGAATCCCCTGTGTGTGAGTATGAGTGATTCTATTTCCGTCTCTTCGTCCTTCTTGTGATTTTGTCGATTTTGTGTTGCCCCGTTCCTGCTGTGAAATAAAATTCCCAGTTCTGTTTTTGAGACCTTCAGGACCTTTGAGACATATCACTGGCATCATGCCTGTTGACTTATCCCACTCATAAAATGTCCCAGTGGAGACATGTGAAAGATTGCAGTGGCAGCTGCCAAGAAGAATCTGAGGCAAGATTGTGAGGGTTAGGGAATTTCAATGCCAACATCCAAAAGTATTTGGCATGTGTTCTCCTTACTCTAATTCCACTCTTTCGAGACAAAAATTGCTTGGTTTTTAGATTGAGAGGCGGATTGGTGTCCAAATAAATACCAATCAATGTGTTCTGCATGGAGCCGTGAGTGTGTGTGACACGTTTAGTGTCGATCCTGAGCTCATCATCTTTCACAGCCCAGACGCTACATGCATCAATTAGCCACTTAACTCGCATACAGTCCAGTTACAGGTTGCTCGTGACTTTGATGCGAGATTTCCACGAGGATTCCTTTGTCCTCTGTGCTGGCCTCCCAGGGCACCAAGGGAAAAAGTGGAGTAGGTTTGCTGCCAGACTATGATAGTGAGCAGAGTGGACAGGTTCAGCCTGCCTCCACTCTTCTGACGACCAACCTGGACAAGGCCCGCAGCCATGAGATTTGAATGGGCTGTGGACCGTGTTGGAGTGTTAGAGAGAGTAGAATAGGTATGTCACATGCTCTTGAATGGGGAGGTAAGTGATGTTGTTGCACAATGTGGATCATCTTTAGGCAAATAAGTACAATTTCTGTGCAGGCGAATGAATGGCTGTGACTTCACCAGTCCTCTTTGAAAGACCTTTTCTTTGGATCTGAAACCTATTTCTTCACAAAAAGGATGTATCAAATTAAACGAGACAAGACAAAATGACCAGTAGTAAAAAAAAAAAAGTGGCATCCACCGATTTGTTTTCTTCAGAACCCCCCACAGAATTCTCACAAGAATTTACGATCTGTGAAACCTTGGTTTTTGTATGCTCTGTTTTTTTGAAGGATTATTGTTTTAAAAAAAAAAGCACGTCTCTCTCGGTTATGTCCTAACTCCTAACAAACTAGTCCGTGGACTCGAGTGCCCAAAAAACAACATCCACGCGTTAGTGACTCGGTCTCTGTGAAGAATACCTAGCGGTTCTTTTTAGAGTTGGGACACTATAGATAGACTCCAGCCAGAGAATCCTTTAACCATCCCGTTGTGTTCACGTCACATCTGACTGATTTACAAGTTAAAAGACAGATAAATATGGTGTCTTTCTGAGAGTGGCTCCGGGCCTTATGATATCCTCCACACTTTGTGCACCTGAACATATGAAGTAAAACCACCACTGTCATTGAATCTTTAGTGGTTTAGTCAACAATGTTGCACATGAGTTCCCATTGAAAAGCGACCAGAATAGGAAATGAATTGGTATTCAGATTATACTCATCCAGCAGATGACAAAACTTTCCCATACACACAACCCCCCCACACACATACACAAACGATCTTCAAACAGATCACCAATATATCGCCTGATGTTTGCCCATTACTCCTTTGGCTCCGTGAACAATGAGTAGGTGACTGACCAGGGGGTTATCTGTCAGGCTCTGGACCAGATTTTACAACAAAATAAAAAGGGCACTGACGTGAACCAGAGAGACAACATCTCAGAAGTGGAAGACAAAGCCGCTTTTGAGCCAGACTTTGAGAAGACAAATGATCAACAGGAAGAGGCACCTGAGGAGACATTCAGGTAAACGAGTAGAGACGTGCTCCGGTCTTCACCCTGCCACGACAGAGGATGACATCAAGTCCAGCTTCCAACTCTTTGTACTGGAGTCCATTGCAGGAATTATACTGGAGATCTGAATTATACTGGAACACGCTGGGGAGGCATGTGTTTGGAGACAGGTGGAGAGAGACCTAGTAGACCTCCAAGCCTACGTGGGGCTGTTGATTCTAGCAGAGTATATTGCACAATATATCTGCATTTTACGCAACAAATGTGAGAGGGTTGTGGTCAGGGAGGAGGGACTTTATCACCTTGAAGGTTTGCTGGCATTGGGGTGACCATTAAAGGCATTTGTCCGACCTAAAAGGTTGGTGAGTAAAGCCGCCACAGTTGAGAAATGCTTACAAAAAAAAATTCAATAGCAACTGCTGGAGTGCTTCGGAGGAGCGGGAGAGAACGAGCGACGCCCTGGCCAGTCCGGACCTGCAAACAGTTAAAGGTCAGGTTTGCAAACACAAGATTGGGCAAACGAGCACAGCGCACAACAGCGGGGCACATATCGACAATGAACCATTCACGCTCACATTCGCAGCTATGGACAATTTAGAGTCGCCAACCAACCTAACATGTTAGGTGTGTGGGAGGAAGCCACAGTGCCAGGAGAAAACCCACACATGCAAAGGGAGACCATGCAAACTCCAAACAGAGAATGCCAAAGGAGATCTTTAAGATCACTTGACTGTGTGGCCAACATGCTAAAATGCTAACCATGCATCCCCATGAGTGTCTGATATTGTCGATAGATAGAGTCGAGAAACGTCGTGAAACGTTCTTAACCTGCTGAATTGTTCGCAACCAATTTACCCGGAGTGCCTTTGCCGTATTGGTTCCAACCATTAACCTCCACAAGCATGCGGTATGTATCAATCGTACCTGTTGGAAAGACGTCCATTGGTGCCACAGAAGGAACCGCAATTTCATCAACACAAGACCACAAAAACTATAAAGCGGGTCCTCTGCGAAGTCACAGTTACAGATGCTCCATATTGGCTTTTTACCGATGCATGGATGATTTCCTGTACTTGAGTTCTTCCCTCAGACTAATCTCAGGTCACATCTTCATCTTCATCTAATGAATGAGCATATTATCATTATTTTACTGTGATGCCACTGGTTGTGTTGCACAAATACAAATTAAAACAAATACTGCAATATCTAATGTAAGTTACAGAAAAAGTGTAAAAGTCTATTTGGAATGTTTTGTCTCAACAAACTTGTCACTCTCAACTAAAGTAAAATAACATGTTCTCCTACTATCGACAAATAAGACGTAAGTTTGCTTTATACATTCAAAAATATTAAATATTGCTGGCAACGAGGCAATTTGGAAAGCTGTAAGTACAAAGTAAAGTGGAAAGTTTGAAACACTGGAATAGAATCGGGTAAATTCAAGACGTCTACCATCATTTATTATTGTGCTGCAGGTATGCAGCGCAACGCCATGTAATTCTTCCTGAGGTGTGGCATTAGATTAGAAGTAGGGTATAAAAGAAAGACTCCGTACTCCCCCCTGCCATTGCAAATTGCACATTACACACATACTGAGTTAGAAAGCATGTTGCTGTTGGAAGCGCGACATCATTACTCGTGTGCAAATATCATTATCGCCAACAAAAATCTTTTACCGATATGAAGCGATGCCTCATGTGCGGTATATGCCAATATTAGCCAATTCATTCATTCATTCATTCATTTTCCTTTGCCGCTTATCTTCATTAGGGTCGCGGGTATGCTGGAGCCTATCCCATCTGGCTTTGGGGGAGAGGCGGGGTACACCCTGGACTGGTTGCCAGTCAATTGCAGTGTTAGCCAATTCCAAGTCACAATGGTGACCTTTCAGTTTTGTTTTTTTCTGCTCACTTAGCCCCTCTTCACCCTTTTCCAGCCTTAGTTATACGTTTGTGTGAAATACACACATTCCAAAATACTAATATTACAAATCGCCACCTGATGACTTTGCATGACAACAAATCAATGGCCTTGCAAAACACTCCAAAGTTGACATCCTTAATCTTGTCTGCTACTCTTGCAGAGTTCTTTTCCTTCCGACGCTAACCTCTGACCATACAGTTAACTGCCCCTGTATCAAGACGGTCTATCTAGCCGTGTTCTATATTGCACATGCTGTTCACCATCACAGGAAACCAAGGCGAATCCTGGTGGAAAGTGTAAATCCTGGTAAGGTAGTTCCATAAAGACACACCTACAATTCCTTTTTTTTCTTTTCACAGACAGTTCTAAGAGTATATTATAAAAAAGTTGAAAGTTATTCATATAAAGCATCTTAAGCCTTTAAAGAGTCCTGAAGCTAAAAGGAGTTAGGAGCGGAAAGGAGGGTTTTCAAGGGGTTTAGGAGTGGTCTTAAGCACAGGAGAAAGTGGCTGGATGAAGAGCCATGCTCCACACAATGGGTAACAATGACTTATTAATCTTTTATTTCTATAAAAATTCATTAAAACATTGCACGTTTGTTTATGATATCGTGAATGCCAAAGATGCAATTGCTGTATTTTTGGTTTTCCAAACGGGAAACTGCATTGCAATGTTTTGCAATAGTGGCATTAACTGTCAACATTTCTATGGAGTCACCTTATCTTAACTCTACCTGGGCCCTGGCTTTTTAAGAGGGGTCATTAAAAACGGGGTGCAAAATGGGATGTCCACCACTTCAAAAATGTTGACACCTACTGCTTACAAAATGCTTCCCGGCTGGAGAAGGATGTAGCACCTCTGAGTGTGTGCAGCATGCATGTGTGGGTGAAAGATTACGAGCTTGACATGGCTGTGCAAATTAACATTAATAACCCTGTTTGATTCTGAATAAGAGGAGTAAACAAATGCCCACATCTGCACCTGGCCTCACAAACAGATGGGCTCGCCGCAGGCTAGTTGCTGGGGAGAGAATGCTTCACAATCACAGAAAGACAGAGAATTTTGCTCATTCTTTCTGGCTTCAGTGTCGTCCAAGGGGATGGCAGTGCCCAAAAAATGATGCAGTGCTACGCTGCCCGGCAGCCAGCTGCTCGCTGGACCTAAGCTCGCGCATCAAACTGGCTAACGCACAAATACTCTCGCTTTTTGTTTTTTAGCAAATTCCCAAACATGCTTTGAATCCCTTTCTGGGGCGCCATTGTGCGTGTTTTGGGGCCAAATGATAGCAAGAACAGAGTGCACCGTACCAGGGAAAACCTCAAGTTCCTGCAAATGAGGTAATGCCTAAATGACATTTCCAAGTGTCATTTATAGTACCGTTTAGAATTTCTGTAGTATGCAGAACTGTGCATCAGATGAGAGAAACAAACATGACCTCAGCTAATACTTTGGACTACTTTCACAGGATGGTGTGCGTGAAAGCTTTCTTTCCTGAGAGCCACCAATCGGTATGCACTGGACACGTTTCCGGTTTCCTCGGGAAAATAAGGCCAAGTAAATGTCGTATTTAACAGCTGTCATTTGCCGTGACATTTTTTGTCAGACCATTTCTGCGCTACCCTTGCCCTTGCTGTGGTCACCTTTAACCCCCTTTTCTGCAGCTTTAATGGATTTCATACGAGAGGAAGAGAATTTTATATTCTGAAAGTTCCCTGCTAGTGTGAGGTGATAGTGACATTTTTCAAAGTGTGAGTTATTTGGAAAACGCAACCACCAGACGTGGGTGTGAAATTCCCCGAGTAATCTTATCAAAATGCAGTATATGACTCATTCTGTGGATGACACATGATAGGTATGGCGATGGGTATTGTTTCATTTTATGCAACATTGGCGCCAAATCAGTATTGTTAAGACATGGCCCAAACGGTGCCTAAACTGGTATTTTTTAAATGGATCAAATATAAAGGATACTTATGTATAAGTTGTTTTCTTGCTATATATTTATAGTGCTGAATAATTGGGCACTTAGATCAGGGGTGAGCAATGTGTGGCCTGCCGAGCGTCCTAATCGGCCCTACTGGGCATTTCCAACTTTCTTATTTTAAACTTTTAACATGAAAAAAAAACACCCATATATATCCGCCGAAAGGCATGCTGGGTATTTTGCTGTGTTTGTCACATGTTTGCTACATACAAAAATATGTTCAGGAGGTTGTCAGAAGTAAACAAGGAGGAGTTAATATACTCGTGATATCCAATGTTTTATTGTTCATATTGTGGTTGCAGCGAGACTACACAGCATGCCTTGTGGACTTTTGGAAACAGCAGTGCTATGTTTAGCGCTTAGTTGTTGTTTATCGCCCACCAAAGAGAGGCAGGTGACTTCTGTGATGCGTTAATTTTCTGTGCGAGGGTTTTTGTTTCACTGCACCGTGAGCAAGTGAGCAACTATTACAAATCCATAGTTTTCTGTTATGAGGCATTTATTTCAACAATGTTTGAACTTTTATTTTTATTGCCACTTGTGCTTGTTGATCCTGACTGTAAAATGGAGCATGTCCATAATCTGCTCCTGGCTTGGGGAACGACAAAGGTGGCTTCTCTGCGCTTTTTGGTTGTTGGCTTCACAGCTTCGTGCGTATTATTTCAGGGCACACAGAGTGAGCTTGGTGCCTGTTAGTTTGTTTTTGTCAGCATGTCACCAATACTATAATGTTGCAGAAACATTATTATAGGCAATGATGTTCTAGAATTCAGGGGGGCTGGGAGGGGTGCACGTCCCCGGCTCAGATAGGAGGTGGGACTTAAGGGAGTCGGGCCTACCATGGGTGAGAAGAGCTGGAAAAGGTGGGCCCTCCAATGACTTGTGCCCAGAGGAGCCTAGAGTATGGGGAGATCAGTCACTTCTTCATTCTTGCCAGATTCTTGGTGGTGTCTAACCTGGTCTCTAGTTCAGAGCTGGACAGCTGGTCGCATTTAACCTAATAGCCTTCAGGGTGGTTCACCTGCACCCTTTTATTTGTGGTTTGTGGTTTTATTTGGTTCAGTAAACAATGTGGCCCTTTGAGGCCACTATAAATTATAGTATATCTTTATTAGGGAACCAACTGGGTCCATTCTTAACTGCGTCTTTGTTTTATTGCTTTCAGTGATGCT
Source organism: Oostethus manadensis (assembly GCA_024372805.1). NCBI lineage: Eukaryota > Metazoa > Chordata > Actinopteri > Syngnathiformes > Syngnathidae > Oostethus > Oostethus manadensis. The sequence goes on along the minus strand of QODF01000033.1, from coordinate 4,469,029 downwards.
GAATGCCATACTGGTGGTTGGGCTGGGCACTTGGGCGAGGTCTCCCCACTTGCACGTGAGTTAGTGCTCTGGTTCACAAGTTTAATGTGCACTTTGACACATCTGCTGTGTCCAATAAGGAAAGATGATCTTCCGAATAGTTGAATCTCATATTCAGGAGGAGCAGTGTGGTTTTCATCCTGGTCGTGGTTCATCTTACAAATAAAGAGTAAAAAATAGTAAAAAAAAAACAAAAACATCCTCCTCTTTTATCCAGGCTTATTGATCAATAATACATATTTGCGTTTTAGATCTGACTGTGTAGAACAGGGCGAGCTCCACCCCAGCGGCAGCGCATCTCGTGCATATGTGATTAATTTGCTTTTTGATGCATAGAGCTCTACATCTTGCCCTCAGTGTACCACGGGAACTGTCACTGACAGCGTGACCTTTTGGCGGGGCAGACCTGTAAACAGCTACGCAGGCCTTGCAGCTCAACAACTCAACCACATTCAAAGAGAGCAACTTTTTTTGCATTTTCCATCAAGAGATTATGACAGTGTGCATACCTGACAGAAAATTACACTGAACCCACTTTTTTTTCAAACAGCCTATTTCACTTGAATGCTTGTTTGCAAAAAATTGCTTAGGACGAACTTTTTTGTCTCCCTCCCAATTCTTCTTTTAGCATCTCAAAGCCGATCCATCCATCCATCCATTTTCCACCGCTTATCCGGGTCCGAGTCGCGGGGGCAGCAGCTTCAGTAGGGAAGTCCAGACTTCCCGGTCCCCAGCGACCTCTTCCAGCTCCATCGGGAGGACACCAAGGCGTTCCCAGGCCAGCTGTGAGACATAGTCCCTCCAGCGTGTCCTAGGTCTTCCCGGGGGCCTTCTCCCGACCGGGCATGCCCGAAACACCTCACCAGGGAGGCGCCCGGGAGGCATCCGGACTAGATGCCCGAGCCACCTCAACTGGCTCCTCTCGATGTGAAGGAGCAGCGGCTCTACTCTGAGCTCCTCCCGGATGGCCGAGCTCCTCACCCTATCTCTTAGGGTGAGTCCAGCCACCCTACGAAGGAAACTCATTTCCGCCGCTTGTATCCGCGATCTCATTCTTTCGGTCATGACCCATAACTCATGACCATAGGTGAGGGTGGGAACGTAGATCGATCGGTAAACAGAGAGCTTTGCCTTCCGGCTCAGCTCTCTCTTCACCACGACGGTCCGGTACAGCGACCGCATTACTGCAGATGCTGCACCGATCCGTCTGTCGATCTCACGCTCCAACCTTCCCTCACTCGTGAACAAGAACCCGAGATACTTGAACTCCTCCACCTGAGGCAAGACCTCACTCCCAACCCGGAGGGTACAGTCCACCCGTTTCCGACTGAGAACCATGGCCTCGGATTTGGAGGTGCTGAGTCTCATCCCAGAAGCTTCACACTCAGCTGCAAACCGCTCCAGTAAACGCTGAAGGTCACAGCCTGATGAGGCCATAAGGACCACATCGTCTGCAAATAGCAGAGACGAGATCCTAAGGTCACCAAGCTGGACTCCCTCAACACCTTGACTGCGCCTAGAAATTCTGTCCATGAAGATTATGAACAGAATCGGTGACAAAGGGCAGCCTTGGCGGAGGCCAACGTTCACCGGAAACAAGCTCGACTTACTGCTGGCAATGCGAACCAGGCTCCTGCTTCGATTGTACAAGGACCGAATGGCACGTAGAAGCGGACCATCAATCCCGTACTCCCGGAGCACCCCCCACAGGACACCACGAGGGACACGGTCGAATGCCTTTTCCAGGTCCACAAAGCACATGTAGACTGGTTGGGCAAACTCCCACATACCCTCGAGTACCCTTGCAAGGGTGTAGAGCTGGTCCAGTGTTCCGCGACCGGGACGAAAACCACATTGCAGCTCCTCTAACCGAGGTTCGACTAACGGTCGTACCCTTCTCTCCAGCACCCTGGAGTAGACTTTCCCAGGAAGGCTGAGGAGTGTGATCCCCCTATAGTTGGAACACACCCTCCGGTCACCCTTTTTAAAAATGGGGACCACCACCCCGGTCTGCCAGTCCAGAGGTACTGTTCCTGACTTCCATGCAATGTTCTAGAGGCGTGTCAACCAACACAGTCCTCCAACATCCAGAGCCTTGAGAAATTCTGAGCGGAACTCGTCTACCCCCGGAGCCTTGCCACTGGGGAGTGATTTGACTACCCCAATTACCTCAGCCACGGTGATAGAACTGTCTATTAAGCATCTCAAAGCTTTACTTAGAACCTCCTGAAGATCACACAGTAAAAAATGTCAATTTTTGCCATTTTTAAACTGGTCTAATATTTTGATCAGGCATGTACAGTACAAAATGCATCAATTACACCTCTAATCATAGTTATAAAACAAACTTGCTTGAAATATTGCATTTTTTATTTTTTCATTGGAACCTTTTTCTGCATCCTTCTTCCTTGGTATCTCCTCATTTGACAGCTCTTCTGATAAAGGCATTATATTGAGTAACATTTCCGGGGTACTTCGAGTCGAGCTGCTTGAGCTCGTGCCTCGTTCTTTCTCCTTTTTTTATTTGGCATTATTGTTAGACTGTATTGAACAACAACCATGTTCTCAATGAACCCAAAAAACTCTTTAATATCAAAGCTGAATATTTTTGGAAGTAGTTTTTAGTTTGTTTTTAGTTTTAGTTATTTTAGGAGGATATCCGTGTGTGCAGGTGACTTTTACTGTGTATAATTATTAGGCAACTTAAAAAACAAATATATACCCATTTCAATTATTTATTTTCACCAGTGAAACCAATGTAACAAATATACATTTCTGACATTCAAAAACAAAACAAAAACAACTCAGTGACCAATAAAGCCACCTTTCTTTGCAAGGAGACCCAAAAGCCGGCCATCCATGGATGCTGTCAGTGTTTTGATCTGTTCTCCATCAACATGGCGTGCAGCAGCAACCACAGCCTCCCAGACGCTGTTCAGATAGGTGTACTGTTTTCCCTCCTTGTAAATCTCACATTTGATGATGGACCACAGGTTCTCTGTGGGGTTCAGATCAGGTGAACAAGGAGGCCATGTCATTAGTTTTTCTTCTTTTAGAGCCTTTCTTGCCAGCCACGCTGTGGAGTACTTGGACTGTGTGATGGAGCATTGTCCTGCATGAAAACCATGTTTTTCTTGAAGGATGCACACTTCTTCCTGTACCACTGCTTGAAGAAGGTGTCTTCCAGAAACTGGCAGTAGGACTGGGAGTTGAGCTTGACTCCATCCTCAACCCGAAAAGGCCCCACAAGCTCATCTTTGATGATACCAGCCCAAACCAGTACTCCACCTCCACCTTGCTGGCGTCTGAGTCGGACTGGAGCTCTCTGCCCTTTACCGATCCAGCCCCGAGCCCATCCTTCAGGCACATCAAGACTCACTCTCATTTCATCAGTCCATAGAACCTTAGAAAAATCTGTCTTCAGATATTTCTTGGCCCAGTCTTGACGTTTCCGCTTTTGTCTTGTTCAGTGGTTGTCGTTGAGTATTGCACCCCTTGTGCTTTTGGGCACTCCAGTGATGTTGCAGCTCTGAAATATGGCAACACTGGTGGCAAGTGGCATCTTGGCAGCTGCACGCTTGACTTTTCTCAGTTCGTGGGCAGTTATTTTGCGCCTTGGTTTTTCCGCACGCTTCTTCCCTGTTGACTATTTTCAGTGAAACGCTTGATTGGATGCCCCTGCAAAATATCTCACTATTTTTGACTTTTCAGAGCCTGTCAAGTCCTTCTTTTGACCCGTTTTGCCAAAGGAAAGGAAGTTGCGTAATAATTATGCACACCTGATATAGGGTGTTGATGTCATTAGACCACACCCCTTCTCATTACAGAGATGCACATCACCTAATATGCTTAATTGGTAGCAGGCTTGGAGTAAGACAACATGCATAAAGAGGATGATGTGCTCAAAATACTCATTTGCCTAAAAATTCTGCACTCCCGTACATTTGTGACCCCACTAGTCAGAACAACTTTCTTCAACACCACAAAATGACTGGAACTGGGCTCACAGGACAAAATTTGGGACAAGGGATGCTATAAAACTAGTCTAAACTATCCCTTTTAAGGATGACACTACAAGCGCATGGGATTCGCTGATTATACAGTACCTATGCCTTCATAAGATATAATCACGGTACAGTTATCTCCAACAGGCTCTCTTGAACTCCGTTTGTGCCATCAGTCCAAAAAAACTCTCCATTCTGCAAGACAAAATCAAATCCATACAGTACCATCACAAAACACTCAACTGTTATTTCAGGTTGGAGTCTACACTTTGTCTAGAGGACATTCATTTTCTGACAATAAATTATTTAATGATTACTAGATGGCTTTGGCACTGGTAAATCTTTTACCTCATTGGTATCATGGAGGCTCTGCTTGCTTCAACCGACACAGCCAGTTCATAAACAACCACATTTGTCCGTGATTGAAAACTGATTGAAACTGGATTACCACCAAGAATGTTGTAGACATTCTGATGGGATTCATTCATTTAGTTCTAGCAAACGTTTGGTAAGATTTTGACTTTGGACAGAGACTGCAAGTCTACACTGCAGGTCAGTTCCAAGTTTTCTGCACACATGTGACCTGTATCTGATTTTTTTTCATGTCAGTGTGAACTGTACGATAACGATTCCTTCAAGTGTGACTTTGAAAAATCAATTAATACATAATAGTGTTTTTTACACAAGCTGGCACAAATTATATTTTGCCATTAACCTAGGCTCAGTTGCACACCCACACAATTAAACAAATTGTTGTTTTCTGTGCTTCACTTTATTTGTTTTAAACACCTCGTGTGGTGCATATAATGAGATAAGACAAACAAAACCAAAAAGACAGGCAGTAACGGGTGCAATGATCTGTGAACTGAATTAGCAATATCACACAATTAAAACATGATGAGACTTCTCGTTCAGAAACCAATTGTCTCGTGATCATTAATTAAGTAATCACACAATAAATGAAAATGAACTCAAATCATTTTGTCGGACCACATGTTGCCAGGTTCATGCGTTTTTGTTTTCCTTATCTCTTTCCTCCAAACATGCAGTAATAGGTTTCATTATGCATTCGTTCAGTACCTACAGAAGATTCTTCATAGAACAGCGGACTTGTCAGTCATTTTGCTGCTTCGTTTCTGTGGGGGTGACTCGGTTCCACTAAAATACCCACAGCAGAAGTACTGTCCCTTTAAAAAACAAAATTGTCCCATGAAGTTTGTCCCCAATTACCAAATTGTCCATAAATGTGTATAGCTTGTCGCAAGCTAAGCTTATCGGTGCCAAAGTATGTGATCACTTTCCTTTCAATCTCGTTGCCGTTCCGCTTTTATGGCACATTTGTTTCCGCAATTTGCCAATATGGCAAATATTGGAAAAAAAAATTTGAAAGACGGCCGCACGGTGGTCGAGTGGGTAGCACATTGGCCTCACAGTCAGTAGGTTCAGGGTTTGAATCTCTGTTGGGCATCTCTGTGTGGAGTTTGCATGTTCTCCCTGTGCGTGCGTTTTGTCCGGATACTCGGGTTTCCTCCCACGTTCCAAAAACATGCATGCTAATTGGCTACTCTAAATTGTCCATCGGTATGAATGTGAATGTGAACGTTTGTATGTTTAGACGTGCCCTGTGATTGACTGGCGACTTGTCCAGGGTGTACCCCGCCTCTCGCCCAAAGCAAGCTGGGATAGGCTGCAGCATACTCGCGACCCTAATGAGAATAAGCAGCGTAGAAAATGAATGAATGAATGAATATTGAAAGACAAGTCATATGTGTTATTCTGGTAGCTAGGTGTCAGGAATGTCACATTAATAAGATAATGTTATAAAATTATACTATCTTAGCTTGCAGCCATGGACTCTTGTATTCCTACATAACAAAGTGAGGAAAAAATATCCTCTCACTTTGTGTGGAAGTGGTATATTTTTGGCTTCTTAATCTGTCCACTCAGTTTCAAACCTACTCTTAAGTTTAGAATAAATCAATCGGAGGCTAACTAGGTAGCATGAGAGAGTGTTGTGGTTAAAGTGGCCGTGACCGTCTTTTGTGTCTTTCTTCAAGATCCCGCTCTCAGTATTGTCAAGCCGGTGGTGGTGTTCCCCCAGCATGTTGTCAAGACCACTCTCAGGCCTGACATCATTCTGGTGTCAGAAGCAAACCATTATAATGCTGGACCTCACAGTGCAGTGGGAAGAGCTCATGAAGGACGCATTCAAACAGAAGAAAGGAAAGTACGATGGTCTAGTTAGCAACTGCCACAGAAATGGCTGGAAGGCGAGGTGCTTGCCAGTGGAGGTTGGATGCAGAGGCTTTGCAGGACACTTGCTCAGCAAAGCTTGCACTGCACTCGGCATAATAGGGGACAGGAGGAAGATGGTCATTTATAGCAGCACAGAGGCAGCAGAGAGAGCTTCTAGGTGTGTCTGCTTAAAGAGGGCAGTTTCGTGGTTGAGCGCTGCTAGGGCACAAGCGGAGGCCTGATCAGCCTCTGCTGGGTCGCCTGAGCGAAGGTGTCTGAAGACTCAAATATGAAAGATTTGTGCCAGCTCATCCATGGCTGATCACATTGTGGCCATACCTCATACCACTATAGTAGCACTCACCACAACGCACAACAAGGGCTCTGAAACCAATCCTCACAAGACGGGCTGGACTGTATTCCAGTCTGGCTTTGCCAGTAGTGAGAGGCGATGGGCAGGTCTGGCAAATCTTGTTGCCTCCCGCTCAGGGACTGCACGTTGGAGTTTAACCCAGTGAATGAGAGGGTAGTTAAGTCCTCTGCCTTCAGGTAAGGGGGGTTGGGTCCTGACTGTTGTTTGCGCTTATGTTCCAAACAGCAGTTACCAAAATACCCGGCAGTCCTTAGGAGTATTGGAGAGTGTTCCCTCAGAGGATTCCCTTGTTCGGGGCCGTGAGGGTGTGTTCAAAATATTGTGGGATCACCCATATAAAGTGTTCTCGTAGTTCTTGCTCAGCGCTGGTCTGAAAGTTTTGGACTCACTCTTGAGCCCAAACTCCTAGTTGAAGGTTTGATTCATAGTTATTATTTTAATGACAGATTTTGATGAATAAACCATCATAGAAACTGGATTGAACCAAATTGTACTGCTTGGTGAGCTGACTGCACTTGGTGTTTCATTCTAAATTGCCAGGAACCTGCCGAGCAGCTGCATTAAAACCCAATACACTTGAAAAGTTCAGATAATGGAGCTGCACAGTCACTGTCTTCTTTGGAAGGAGCATGCGTAATGTCTCATGCAAAAAACAAAAAAAACGCATTCAGGCGAGCAGCGTCCTCAAACGATCTGGGAAGAGGCGCGTCGGATCGACAGAGGCGTTTCAGGTTGGGTTGCTGGCACTGTGGCAAGCGTGACAGTGCTGCAGGATCACAATCACTCATTCTGTCTGAGTGGTGTGCTCTGTGTTAATTAGCTCCCTCCGCTCCCCTCTCGCTTGACTCTGACGTTGAAGCAACGAGGTCTGTAAAATCTGCAAAAAAAATGTCAGACGGGCGTCACCCCGCCTCACTTCTCGCAGCCCTGAGTTCTTCTTCACCTCTTTTGATTGCTACACGCTCTCTGCCCTGCCCTGACATTGATGGGTTTTACACTGCTGAGAGCTTATAAAGCCATCAACAGTGCATTTTGACAAGCTCGCTCACGTCACTCATTCCAGTCGTGTTTGGTGATGACGCTGGGGATCTACATGAGAGTAGAAAAGGAGACCTATCCTTTTTTCTCTCTCTCTCTCTGTTGTGCTTCGCTTCCATCAGCAAAAAAAAACAATCGCATTGCAAAGCAATAACACACTGTGGTCAGGAAAGCCATTATTAGAAAATCGGGAGCCCAGGAGCGTCTAAGGAAGCACAGCTCTCAGCTTTTACTTCTGACCTTTGGCAGTACATGTGCAAGACTCACATACCTGCACTGTGCTTGTAAACGCACACTTACAGTAACAGGATGACGGCCAAGTCAAGCATTAGTCTTATGTATACAACAGCAGACTAAATATAATAATCATGCAAACAAGACTGCACGTCAGGTTTGACCTACTTCAAGTTCTTCCCAATGTTAAAAGACACTGATTGACTGGCTGGGGTCTGACAGAACAGGAGACTGCAGGCTGTGGCAATTGTGGGGTGGAGAGCGCAGAGGGGGAGGGACCTAAAAAGCTGCGAGGAGGGCAAGTGAATGCTGACACCTGGTGGTGAAGTAAAGTACTGTGCAGAATCGTGTGAGTGACATGTCCTTCATTTGGCCACAGAAGGACTCTCCAATGAGCCGGTAATGACCGCTGACCCCACAACGTTAACTCTCTAAATGTGGCGAATGATGTGTCAGTATGTCACCCTGCAATGAATTGCATGCTGTAAATCTTGAATTACTTGTTTTAAAATCATCGTTGCGTTCAGAGTGATTATAAATTAGGTTTAGTTGTATACAATGTTGCAACTAACAATTTTTTTCTTATTCAATTAATCTGAAGCTCGTTGTTTCGATTGATCAAGTCAGCGGTTAGGCCCTAGACCTGGGGTCGGCCACCTTTAGCATCAAAAGAAAAAAAAAATCCAAAATCATTTTGCAAAGAAAGACGGTCTGGAGCAGAAAAACATGACATTGTTTATAAACCTTTAACTTCAGAGTCACAGAAGCGAGTCGCTAAACACAACGCTACCAAAAACAAAATCGTTGGGTTCAGTAAAGTCACCGGATCAGTTCAGAACAGCGGAATGAAAAACTGGGAAAATGCTCGGGTGGAGGTTTCTATTTCAAGATCACTGATTCGCTCATTTCACTGTCAATCAAAAAGGGATTCCTCCTCAGACAGATCATGCAATGATCATGTAGAAGCAGAGAGTCCAGGCCGGCCCACTGCACCATAGACCCCCAGAGATACTGAGCGTCAGAGGGTGGGGGCCAAAGCGCAGCATTTGTCCAATGACCATTCATGGAACAACCCATTCTACGCTTCCCCATCGAAATTAATAGAGGCTCAGTGTCCGACTGTGTAAAAGCACCGTGGCGCTGTGGGAATGAATGAGAAGAAAGTTGGGTCAGTTATCTGTCATAAATATCTGATTCTGAACAAACGATGAAGGTTTTCTAGCGTATATTTTGTCAGTGAAATGTGCGCACAATAGTACAAATTTCATCACTTGTTTTGACGTTTTAGGGGAAGCTGAGCTTCCCTCACAGTCTTAGCAATCACTACCGTTTGAAATGCATGCTTCCCTGTATTTGTGCAAAAATAAAAGAAAACATAGCCAACTTTAACATAAAAAAAACCATTAGAGTTCACATATCTGCCTATCAGTGCTGTCTGCTCAACATCATTTATCACTTGACTCATCACTAGCACTTAATATGCTTGTAATTGAAATGGGCGAGAGGTACACCCTGGACTGGTCACCAGTCAGTCGCAGGGCAGACAAACATGCATATACACTCACATTCACACTCTAATGGACAATTTAGAGTTGCCAATTAACCTAACATGCATGTTTTTGGAAGGTGGGAGGAAACTGGCGTACCCGGAGAAAACCCACACACGCATTGGGAGAACATGCAAACTCCACACAGAGATACCCTACGGAGATTCAAACCCTGAACCTCTTGACTGCGAGGCCAAAGTGCTACCCACTCATCCACCGTGCGGCCCCTAGTAATATATTTTTATACTTTTATGTATTTTGTATCTGTGAACGGTTTCCTCCTACTTGTGCTCTCCAGCGGAGTCACACCACTAGCAGCCTTCATTTACTTCTTAGTACTGTGTTCTGCTCTGATCAGTCTTCCGTTGTGATATCTTTCTTTTAAGGGACATATTTATGGTTATGGATAGCTTACCGCCACATATTGTCGGCCTACGTTGTGCATAGAAATGGCTAAGTGAACAAAATTATGAACATAAGGCATTCAAAAGACGCATTAAAGACAAAAACATGCTATTCTACTACCACTTCACTAGGTGTCACTGATGTAACTGTAATGTTCAGTGAGATACACAAGCACCAGACTTGATTGATTGACTTGATCGTGGGGTCCTATCTTCATTGGAACATTTCTGAGTGGCGTTTTCATGTTCTCCATTCCAAACATACAGTATGCATACTAGGTCTAAATTGTCCATAGGTGTGAATGTGTGTGAATGGTTTTTTGTCTATACATGCCCTGCAATTAGTTGACGACCAGTCTAGGGTGTACCCAGCCCTCGCCCAAAAAGACAGCCGGGATATGCTACAACATACTCCCGAGCATCGTGAGGATGAGTGGTACAGAAAATGGATGGATTCCAGCTAGTGCCAACTTCTTCTCTGGAATCTCATTAGGTTTCTGACAAAACACTAGATTTTGTCTTCATTCATTGATATAATGGACGCGTACTTTACACATAAGACTTTGGCAGACGGCAGCAACACTGTCAGCACTAGACACTTGTGGACATTTCTACAGCAAATACTCCAAGAACGCTTTCAATTACCAAATGACTTTGGTTCGGGTTGCCAGGCAACATTAGTGCAACGAGCCGCTGCTTCCATTTTCTTTCAGACTCTCTGGTGATTTGTCTTGTGTTGTTTATGCGCATTAGTCACCGAAAGAACAGAGGGAAGAAAAAAGAAACGGGATGGGTAAGAATGCATACCAGCCCAAAGCTAAACCTGAAACCCCACACATACTGTATATCGCTCTCTCGTGATCATTAATTATATTCAACATCTATTGTTCTTCCCTCACAATATTTCTTGTGAATAAATTGGTCATTGACTGTCTCACTCACACACATAAACATTTTTTTTTCCAAAACATATAGCCGTTGCATTAAAAGCTCATGCAAAAGCAGACAGGCGCACTCCATCATTGCTCAGATTCATCCGTCATCAGGGACAGGGCGCAAGCACGCATGGGCAGATGCCTGTGCAAAGGTTAACGAGCACACGGTGGTGTTTTTAGTGCTAAGTGGCGGCAGCGTGTGATGTATGTGTTGTCGCCCGTGCCAGCCCCTGTCACTTTTCCCGCTTGCTTGAAGTGTTAAATAAGTGTGTTTTTTTTCATTCAATACACATGGGAAATTGGCTGTCCTTGCTGGTTTGGAGTCACTTTTTTTGCCAGGGGAAAATAAATGGGCCGGGTGAGGGCACTGATGCAGCAACATATGGATGAGAGTGTAGCAATAGTTACACGAGGGAAGCAAATGTCTCTCGTACATTCGTACAATAACTTCTTTTTTTTTTTTGCGAAATGGAAAATGCGTGAATGTTTTTGTGGTGTGATGCATGCAACACAAATACAGCAGTGTCAAGAAAATTTCCCACTGGGAAGAAACATAGTGTGGTGTTTCTTGCTATACTATCCTTAGAGTAAGTGACCCCATGTGCAGAGCAATATTTGCAGGATTGCAAATGCGCCAGTTGTAACAAAATAGAATTGTTGTGTTGGGCAGGGGCCCAAAAGGCAGGCTGGACTTTAAGTATTAGTTTAAGTATCATCTCTAGTCAAAATATAAAATATTACCAGAAAAAAATCTTACTCAAAAACCTTGTTTAACAAAAAAAGTCAACATTTTACAAGAATAAATTTGTAATATTATGAGAAAAATATATTATTATTTTAGTAGTATAGAGTTGAAATACTGGAGTTTTTTAAGTCAAAACTGAAAAAAGTAGTAATTTGTGGAAAATAAGGTTGGGGAAAGGTTATAATATTATGGCAATAAAGTCAAATTATTATGGGAATAAAGTAATAATATTATAAGAATAAAATGTATGAAGATTTTTTTCATACTTATTCATACTCATTCATAGTCCATTCCAATAATATGCTTTTTTCACCTGTTACAAAACTGAGATGGAGTTTTTTCTCAAAATGTAGTTAACTTTATATATAACTATAACTTCTGTAGCATATCTACAATTATTGACGTACAAAATATCAAAGTGGCTCTTCATTCATTTTTCTGTATGTGGCACCCAATTAGAAACTTTCCTGCTTAACTTAAAACCCATAAATTCCATTTAAAACTATAACTTCAACTTAAAACTATAAATTCAGTGTCCAGGATTATCTGATGAGCAATAGTAAATATCCTTCAAACTAAATACTTGAGATTAGGAAGTTGTTGCTGTTCTTTTAATGTTTGAAGATAATATGATCGATTAGGACAGATTACCAAATATTTTCCAATTTTCATAAGTACAATTACCTGTACAATTAGCTGCATTATCCACGGGAAAAGGGGTTGACAGATGATCATTTGGGTCAGTTAGAAAAAGGTTTTAGCCGAGCAGAAGATTTTCGGATAACATTATTATTAGAGAGGGGCGCAAATGTCAAAGCCCTCATTAGATTACTTTGGTGCCAGTGTGTTCAGTAGAAATTCAAATGGCCTAAGTAAGGCCATCTAAGTAAGGTGACACTGGTGTCACCCCGTCTTTGGCAGCATTTAACCCCCATTTTCATGATTACATGACTTAAGTCAGTAATGCAATTACCACAGACGTGCCTATTGAAGATCCGGCATTACATGCACTTTTGAATTACCGTAATTTCTGGATATCGCAAGAGGTCATTGCTCAATGTAACAGTCTTGACTCAGTTACCGTGTGGAGTTCCTTGAACCACGCATTGCCATGGCCAAACCGTATTTCTCAGTTGTTTCACAATGTTGAACAATGTTGTTTACAGCCATATGGAGAAGCTAATCGCTGATGCTGTCTCCATTAGCTTCACAACAGATATGCGTTAATAAGAATATGTGATCTTATACACATCGGTATTTGTTTGTTTGTTTATATCGAGCCACAAAAAATACACAGGACAGAACAGAATGAACATTCACCTAAATAATCAGGAACAATTTGGCTCAAAAAGGAGTGGGAAGAAGACAAGCTTATTTAATCCCACCCCCTTATTCGTAATACTAAAGCCTGTTGTATTACTACAATATGCAGTAATACATGAACAACAGAGATATTTCATTAAAATATATAATAGTAATCAGTGTTGATGGTAATAATAATTAGTTTGGATAGCACGTGTCTTGCATGAAGAGAAGCCAAGGACTTTGTGGAACTGTTACCAGAGAGGGACTGCGCTCTAGCAACACCAACACTCCTGGCCAAGTTTCCTATGCTGTGCGTTAAAAAGACAAGATTTTGGAGGTCTACAAAGAGAAGGTGGATGATTTCCTGCAGCCGAGCCTCCAGTTGTCTGCCCTACTCTGGTGAATTATGCTCTGTGAGTGTCCTACCCTGTGCATTAAAAGAGACAAGATTTTGGAGGTCTACTTTTAGAAGGTGGATGATTTCCTGCAGCCGAGCCTCCAGTTGTCTGCCCTACTCTGGTGAATTATGCTCTGTGAGTGTCCTACCCTGTGCATTAAAAGAGACAAGATTTTGGAGTTCTACTGCAAGAAGGTGGAAATTCTCCGGCAACAGAACCTCCACTTGTCTGCCCTGATCTGCTGATTTTATTGTATGAGAAAAAATCCAGAAAAGACAACATAGTAAACACATTATTTATATCTTCCATGTGATAAATTATTACTTTCATCACTTTACCTCTGTTTAAGATCAATTTAGTCTATAAACTTGAAATCAGGATTTGGGTTGTTATGTATGAATATAATAGTGATAATAATAAAGGTAACAGACATAGTCAAGCAAGTAAATGATGCTTCTAATAGGAGTAGATCATATATAAGCAATATATGTACTATAGATGATTTTCCTATTCTATTCTTAATATAACTTCAAAGCTGTGATGCAGTGACGATATTACATAATTGTGTGAATTTTCATGAGCCAATTTTAAGTAATTGATCATAGAGTTAGTACATACTTCAGCATCTTATCTTGGCCTTCCATAGTTATGAGTAATGACCCTTCTATTGGAACGATATTCAGTAGTACATGAAACACAAGGTAACGTTCAAGTACCTCTTTCCTCATTCATGTACTGAAACAGAACCATTTCTTTGTATTTTGGTTTGAATAGATGAATATTTGGACATTGCTTGAGCTGTATCAGTTGACGTCAGAGATATCAGAGTCATAAATTGAGAGTTGGACAATATCGACATATCAAATATCAGCAAAAAAGCCAATATCAGACATCCCTTGTTTGAACCCGCGCATTAGTCATATGATCAAAATTATCGGGACATGTGACTGACAGGTGCGTTGTGTTGTTCTACATTGCGTAATCCAGCAATAAATAGCACTGAACGCCTATGCACACTTTCAGCTCGGGTAGGATATGCTTTGCCTGTGTAGAGTACATTTAGAGGTGAAAACAACATGAAAAGCACAGCGCTGTCTATGGGTAAAAAAAACAAGCTATTGTAAAAATGAGAAAAGAAACTCAATCAGAACTATTGCACGAGCATTGGTTATAGCGGGGGCGGCGATTCGCGGCGTGGGGGGTCCGGATAGGAGGTGGAACCAGAGATATTATTATGTGGGTTTTAAAGGGCGAGTCATTTGTTGGCCCCGCTCTGATTTGTTCCGCCACAGAGTTTTAGCCAGTACAACCGTTGAATGTCCTGAAGAACTAAAACACGGGTGTACTAAGTGAAAGATGTCGACAAGGTACGCCAAAGAAAACATTAGCGGGTGACGACAGAAGTATGGTGAGAGCTGTGAATAAAAACAACAACCTGCAGGGGACAGGAGTTAGGGTTTCACTACCTACAGTTCATAGAGGACTTCATGAACAAAAGACATGAGAAGATTGAACAACTCATTAGCAATTACATTAGCATTACAAACTTGTTTGACTTCAGTTTGCAGAGTATTTTACTTTTAAGGGGACAAAAACTTCACTGCAAGTCTGTGATTTCACCTGACAGTGACAATAATAACATCTCCACAATCAATAAGACCTATCTAGGCTTCGCACAGGATGCAACGGTTGCCGGTTCCGTTTAATCTCGCCTACGTCACATCCCCCCTGGCAGCCACCTGGTTAAGGAAGAGCAGAGTCTAAGATCAGTTCAAGTACTACTTCTTTTCATGTCACTTCTTCTCAACTTTGATACGAAGGAAATCTGTCTACAATTGTTGGCTCACTATTGGGAAATAAAATGTGTTTGTGGAATTGTTGCTATTGTACCTCGTTGGCAATGAACAGCGCTTATTCAATATGACTCTGCATGATGCACTATGATTAACACAAGTAGACAGCCTCTCTAGTTAAAAAAGGGTGTAAATTGAAAAGCGTAGCTGATTTTAGGGTTCCATGCTATTAACTCTAAGACCAGTCTTCTTCTTGGATTAAATATCCCATCCACTTTCTTCATTGTCACCTCAACTGAATTACTCAAGGAGAAAAGAAATAAGAAGATTATGTATAGGCTCAAACATTAAGATGAAAATGTAATATTTCCTGAGTATATGTCTTTATTCAAGACCTATCAGTCCATCCTATCTGATTCTATTCTTTGGCTTCAGAAAGAAAGTGGAAAGTGGAAGTGGGAGCACCACAGCGGGATGGTTGTCCTTGGGGGCAGGCAGCAGTAGGTAGAGGACGCTTATCAGCGTGCCGCACACCCGGGCCACTTTCTCTCACACGTCGTATAAGATGAAAGTTTGAATACGCCTTTGGCTAGGCAGAGATCAGCAAAAGCTCACTGCTAAAGTCCACTTCATGTGCAAACTGGTTTTTCATCCACCCATACAGCATGTCTCATGCTGTGCAAGGAGATTGTTTACTTTGATTTACATCCATCCATCCATTTTTCTATGCCCCTTAGACTCATTAGGGTCGCTCATTAGAGCCTATCCCAGCTGACTTCGAGCAAGAGGCGGGGTACGCCCTGGACTATTTCCAACAGCCCTTTTTTTGTCCAGATTTGTCACAGGGCAGATAAACAACCTATCACACTCACATCCATATATATGGACAATTTAGAGTCGCCAATTACTCTAACATGGACGTTGGAATGTGGGAAACCCACGCAGGGAGAACATGCAAACTCCACACAGAGATGCCTAGCGGAGATTCGAACCCAGGTATACATTTACTTATTAGGCAGCTCTATTATTCCAAATAAAATGGGACATACACAAAAATAAATACATTTAAACGTTGGACTTGCAATTTACCTGGAATCTGGAAGTATAAGCTATAAAATAGTCACTAAAGTCACAAGAATTACCTTAGGAATTACCTGAAGACAGATTTTCCATTCGTACACCAACAAAATGAAACTTACAGTGGAACCCTATTTAGCACCCACAAAACCCATTTTTGTAGTGTTACAATTATAGCTTTACATGCATAAAACTATTGTAAATGAATCAAAATGAGGAATTGAAGAGATACACATTTAAGGTTACATTTACCTTTGATTGTTGACATTTGCAAGATTTTGAGTTATTTCTTGAATTCAGTACTTTTTCTCACCTTCTTGCACCTTCTTGCAACTTTTGTTTTTGCTCTATTTTGGGATTTGATTTTTTTGCAGCTCTGATCAAAAGAAAAGCAGTGATTTGAGGTGACAAACAGCTGAATTTAAGAATAATTCACGGCAAAACACAAATGTGTTGATCCTGCTGCCACATCACGTCTTTTTCAACAATCAGGATAAACTCGTTAGACTGTTTCAATTTGAACATGGACTGGAAATAAATTCCCAAACCTGGAAAAACTATTCATCAAGCAGTGGTACAAAAAGAAATCTGCAGCATTTTCCCACATGACATGTCAATTTTGTATATGATATCTAGGGATAGAACGAGGATACTTAGAGACGAGAGTTGTCAACTGTATTAAATTTAACAGTAATACAGTAAAAATGAGAGGAAAAGTTAATATTTACTTTGTAGGTCAATTTGGGTGTGCACCCTAAATTGTTTGCTTGTGTTCCTAAAATTGGAAGTAGTCTAGATCCCTGTTGTTGAACCACTGCCTCTATCCCGTTGGGCATGAAATTGATCAGTCGTAATAGTTGCCAAATAATGACACTCAATTCAGTTTTTTCTTGCGAGGCATTCAATTTTGAAGAACAATGCCAACATTGTACAGTGGTACCTTGGTTCTCGTTCCAGAAGGATCTTCGAAAACCAAATTGCACTCAAAGTGAATACATTTTTCCCATGAGAACTCATGCAAATTCAATTAATCCATTACAGACACCCACAAAACACAATTTAAGATAACAATTATAGATTTACATGCAGAAAACAATGACATTTTTTTTTTTTTAAAGACTATTAATAACCAACAAGGTGCAATGCTTGGCTGTACAGTGTATTAAAAAAAACAGTCATTTTTGGTGAGAACCAGGTCATACAAAAAACAACCAAGGTCACGCTGTATCGGTTGATAGTCAATTTACAAACCCGAATAACGTTATGTGCCTAATAATTGTGCATGTGATGCATTCTTTAACTCTGTCTAGTCAGGCTGAAATAAAACATAGACTGCCACTGAGAGAATGGCAATGCAGGTGGGTAATGAATTGATGCTATTTTTTGGGTAAAACATCATGAAAATGCCTTTGCTCTAATGGAAAGTTGATGATGATTAGTGGGCTCAGAGGAAGCGCCTGTGTTAGTTTTGCGGTGGTGGTGAAGATTTTAGTGTGACTTCTACGAACATAAATGGTCTCTGGCTGTAAGCTGTATAGCAAAGTAGCATGAACAGGAATGATTAATCTAAAGATGGATTAAACTCTTGAGACACTAAATAGAATACATATTTTTATTCAGAGGGCCAGCTTGTCCTGTGAGGTGAATCTGGAATCTGATTGGTTAAAGAAACAGCCTCATGACTAATAGTGTGTATGTGGCAAGGGCCAGCATTCCTGATTCTGAAGGCTCTGGACATTTTACATTAATTTGGCAACACAGAGAAGCTTGGATAAAAAATCTAAATTACACAGCCATTCTGGCAAAAACACAACAGCCAGATTGATATGTACTATGGTTACAGAATTTTGCAAATAAAAGTTTCATTATCCTTCAATCACATTTTGAGATCTCAAGTGCTGTCATGAAAATCAATCAAAAATTTGAGATCAATGCAGCGGACAAACAACCATAAATCCAAAGTAAAGACACTACCTGCGATTGACTGGCGACCAGTCCAGGGTGTACCCCGCCTCTCGCCCAAAGACAGCTGGGATAGGCTCCAGCATACCCGTGACCCTAATGAGGATAAGCGGCATAGAAAATGAATAAATGAATGAACGAATGAAAGTAAAGACACTATAAACTCATTGGGATACAATTGTTCAGCGTGATTTCAAAATTGTTAAATGTGTGGTCTCAGTAGTGAGCATAGTTGCCGATATGATGTTTCTATTTCGATCACGTTGTGTTTCCAACGACATAACAAGTTAATGAGCTCGAGCCATGAGACAATAATCTGCACTTCAGCCAAACAAAATTGTTGAACTGAGAGATTTTGGCATATTGTTTCCTTATGTCCCACATCACATCATAACTGCTCAACAATGTAAAAAAAAAACCTTTGTTCGTAAAAGGCCACGTGCCTCTGCATAATATCCCATCTGTCTTTTTCAGGCAAACGTGCAACACCATTGTCTTCATCCCTGCAATAACTTTGGTGGAATCTGTATTTCCCTCTCAATAAACCCACCGCTGGGCCAGAGAATGAAGGAATCATCTCTATCAGGTTTGATTAGATGTTGGCAAGCAATGAGGATGGAGAAAGGGTAGAGAGAAAGAGGACCGTATTGATGAGGGAATCAAAATGATGTGCAGTGAATTTTTAGCAAATCTAAAAGAGAGAGAAATAAAGGAGGAGAGGACTAATGCAGCATAAAAAGCCAATTTCCTAAATGTCTGAAAACCCCCTTCCTGGGTGGAAACAATTACTGTCGGTGGGAAGACTAAACACGCCAACGCCCAACATTCATTCATTCATTCATTTTCTGTACCGCTTATCCTCATTAGGGTCACGGGTATGCTGGAGCCTATCCCAGCTGGCTTTGGGCGAGAGGCGGGGTACACCCTGGACTGGTCGCCAGTCAATCGCAGGGCACATATAGACAAACAACCATTCACACTCACATTCATACCGATGGACAATTTAGAGTCACCAATTAACCTAACATGCATGTTTTTGGAATGTGGGAGGAAACCGGAGTACCCGGAGAAAACCCACACACGCACGGGGAGAACATGCAAACTCCACACAGAGATGCCCAACGGAGATTTGAACCCAGGTCTTCCAGATCTCCTGACTGTGTGGCCAATGTGCTAACCACTCA
>QODF01000033.1:4424442-4447453 GCA_024372805.1 Oostethus manadensis | reverse complement strand
CTTTGGGCGAGAGGCGGGGTACACCCTGGACTGGTCGCCAGTCAATCGCAGGGCACATATAGACAAACAACCACTCACACTCACATTCATACCTATGGACAATTTAGAGTCACCAATTAACCTAACATGCATTTTTTTGGAATGTGGGAGGAAAGCGGAGTACCCGGAGAAAACCCACACACGCACGGGGAGAACATGCAAACTCCGCACAGAGATGCCCAACGGAGATTTGAACCCAGGTCTTCCAGATCTCCTGACTGTGTGGCCAATGTGCTAAACACTCAGCCACCGTGCGGCCATATATGTATATAATATTATATTAATAATATGAAGACAGTGACAACAATGTGATTAATCGCATTAACTCAAAATTAGTCATATTTAATCGCAGGTAAAAATAGGTTTTTAGCTATAATAAACATGCATCTGAATCTCTATGTGGTAAAAATTCTCTACGCAAGGACGATGCCTACATCAAATTTAATGTAAAAATATATCAATATTGGAATTACGGGCTATTATTTTATTCAAAAATAGGATAAGCGGTGCAAAAAATGGATGCATGAAATATACAGTTAGAAAGCCCCCGGTTTTAGAATGTTTCATGCCAGCGGCTATTTGTCCTACTGCTTGACGGTCCATGAATGCACCTTCTTTGTTGTCAGACGCTGCTCTCAGACTACTAGACTGTAACTGTACCCTTTTTCTATTCTATTCTATTTTGTCTAGTGTCTAGTGAACGCAGGCGAGCGGGAGATCATTCCAGAGTCTGGGAGCAACAGCCTGAAAAGATCGGTCACCTCTGGTCCGAAAACGAGTGCGAGGAATCAGCAAGAGGTTTAGGAGCTCAGACTTCAGAGAGCGACAAGGGGCATAAGGTTTAAGCATGTGTCTGATGTAAGACAAAGCAAGGCTCTGAAAGTCAGCACCAAGATTTTAAATTGAAAACGGAAAGAGATTGGAAGCCAAAGAAGGGTTTTAAGTATTGGGGTGATATTGGTCCTTCTGTTTGGGCGAGTTAGGATCCTTGCTGCAGAGTTTTGTACCAACCGCAGACGGGACAGCTCCTTTTTGTTAAGACAAGTGAACGGGCTGTTACAATACTCTAAAGGAGAAGACACAAAGGCATGAATAATGAGCTCCAAGTCATTTGGTGACACAATTTTCCTCAGCTCGGAGATTGTTCTTAACTGAAAGAAACAATTTTGGCTCAACTACTTTCAATGGTGCTCTAGAGACATTTGTTTGTCAAAAATTACACCAAGACTTGGTGCAGCAGACTAAGATCTCCCAAAATCTGAGGGTCATCAGGAGCAATAACCAATGTTTCTGTTTTGTCAGGATTTAGCTGCAGAGATGTGGTCCAACCTCAGTGAAAAATGAATTCCAGGTGGATGGTGGTTCTCTATTAATTTGATTGATTTTAATTTGATGTTGATCCTCTCCTAGTTGTGTATAATCCATACTAAATAAGATTAATTAGATTGCTATAATGGTGATGTCAATCCTTGGCTCGCATCTAAAAACACTCGTTAGTTGGGACGCTGGTATGCCAAGGTACCACTGCATGAATGACAAAACAAGACCTGCAGTGCGCCAGTAACTTCCCTCTTGTCCCAGAAGCACTTTGTGACAAGCGGTGCAATCTCAACACAATGCATGTATCTGCCTTGTCAAAAAACGTCTCATAACCCCTTCAGCGGCAGCATCGGTATGGGAGTACTTCATCTTCACTCCCGCGAGATGCATTCAAGGACATGAAAACATAACAATAAAACAGTAAGTGTGTGTGGTCTAACTAAACGGAAAGACAAAGAAAATCAATATTCTTACTTGCTAACTAACTCTTAATGCAGAAATACAATTTGCTGCAATTGTGTCCTCGGAAATACCAGAAAATAAACTGAATAAATAAACTGAAAACATGTTAATTCTCCCTAATTATGTACTTGGTGTCTTTAAATGCAATCTCTAAATGCTCATAATATCAAGGTTAAAGTGCGATACAAACATTGAGCTACTATTAAAAAACAGTGTTACGTAAATAGATTGAATGAGTTGAGTTTTAGTTTAGCTTTCAATTCATTTGGAGCTGTTAATGCAGTCATCCATCCAGTTTCTATGGCGTTTATCCTCAATAGAGTTGCAGGGCCGTTAATGCATACAAATATATCTAATTCAGTCCTGTCTTTTATATTTCTTTCAATAAAATACAGTAAAAATGTGCATATTTCAGACATGGTTGCAGATGTTGGTTAATCATTATTAATTACTTTGAAAACTGTGATTAATCTGATTAAAATGTTAAATCATTTGACATAAGTGTGTGTGTGTGTGTATATATACATAATGTGTATATATAGTATAGTAGTATAGTAGGGCTGTCAAAAACAGCGCGTGTTTTGTATGTGTGTGTGTTTAAGTTCTAAGGCAGTGGCCTGTCAATATTTATTCTGAACTGCAGACTCGGGCGGTGCTGTGGCCAACAAAGGGCATGTGTTGGAAATTTTACACTCTATGTCCAGCCACCCTTTTCTATTTCCACTAAACGTTTTTAAGCACTTGATGTTCATCCAAACGCTCTGCTGAGGGGTCTGTGGCTTTGCCCTGAGGAAAACCTTTATTATCCCCACCGATCCTCCCAAACAGATTTTTTTTATTTCCTGGCAGCAGAATAAGCGCACGACCATTCACAAGTTTCACCTCTACTCTGATAAAGGTTATCTTGGCAATTTAGTGCTAGTGATATCACATTACGGATAGAGTTATGAGGCGAAAATCAAATTCTGCTCGTGGAGACTCAGAAGAGAGGAGATGAAAGCATATGCGACTGCACAGTAATGATATGGTTTATGCACCTGTGTGTGGGAGGGGGGTGTGCGCGTGCTTGTGCGGTTGCATGTCTTTCATTGAGCACAAAATAAATGTACTTCTAGCACCAGTTTCGGCCAATTTCACTGTTTTCACTTTTTTCACCGCTTTTTTTTTTTCAAAATTACCACAAATTAATTTTGAAGTTTGCTAATAGACATCACAACAACGAACTAGGCGCACTTCTCATTAATAATTATATTGCTATGCTCCTGTTAATTACATTGTACTACGCAGTAACTTGTTTCAGACCAACTTAAAATTCCTCCCGCTTTTTTTTTTTTATTTATTTACATCTGGTATTTATTTTATTTTATTTACAGGTATTTACATGTGGATCGGATGTCCAACTTAAACGATGGCCTCTTTTGTTTAAACCCAACCAATCTTCATATTGGAACATGTGACTGACAGGTGCATTTTGTTGTTTAGGCGTGTGCTCTCACATTCCTTATTTAAGTTTCACAATGTGTAGAGGTGAAAACAACATGAAAACCACAGAGCTGTTATTGGGTAACAACCTGACAATGAAAAACTGAAAAAGCTGAAGATGGAAAACCATTGCACAAACATCAACTATAGACAGTGCAACAATTTGGAATGTCCTACAGAAGAAGTAAATCACAGTAGGTAGAACGTTATATGAAGAAAAAAAAGTATTCATCAACAAGACCGGAAAACAGGGCAGGAATGAAGTTAGCACTATCTGTTAAATACAGAAGTCTATGAACAAAAATACACCAGAAGGTGCAAACCTCATAAGTAAGAATATTAGGAAGACCAGGCTGGAATTTGCCAGAAAGTACAGAGGTGAGCCTCAAAAATACTTGCCCTATGATGTAAAGCCCAATTGTTTTCAGTCTACAGCAAAAGAAAAAGCAATGGACCTCACTGTTCCAGTACTTCTGGAGGGGACTGCATAACAAGTTACAACTTGAAGGTAGGAAAAAGTTTGTTCACACTGTATCCAATTAACCTTCCATCCATCCATCTACTTCCACTTAATCAGGGTTGGGTCGCAGGGGTAGCAGCCTCAGCAGAGAAGCCCAGACTTTCCTCTGCCCGACTACTTTGTCCAGATCCTCCTCAAAAGTCCCCTAATACAGAGCTACCTTCTGCAAGCGTCGTCATCTGCCACCCATCTCACACTGATAACACCTTTGGCCCCTCCCATTAGGGGTGATCCCATTAGAGTGCCGGCCCATATTACTTCTTTGGACTGTCCTCAACCGAGCTCCGGCAACCCACATTCGGGCAAAGGAAAACTAGGTCCAATTTTTTTCCTCTTTGTTAGGGTCTTTTCTTTTTGGTTCCTCCCCTTGGAGGAATTGTTTGGGGCATGAAAGCCCCTGACAACTTACCTCATAATATCACTGGGACGTGCAAAACTCCCCAGTGATGGAAACTCCTCCACTACGATTAGGTGGTAGCTTAAAAATCACATTGGTGGAGAAATAAACACTGTGTATTTATGCAATGGTTCCATCCCATTCTTGAATTGAAAAAAGCAGCTAATAACTATTTTCAAACTAGGATTTTCCTGTCTGCATCATTTCAGAAGGATATTGTTCAGAAACATAGTTGAGGAGGTCGCTTTGACAGAGGTTAAGTATTTCCCATTCAAGCTGCAAAAGAGCTCATGGGGAGGATGATGAACAAGAAACGAGCTTTGAGAAGTGCACAGATCAGAGGGACCAGACAATCAATGGATTAAAAATGAGCAGTTTGGCTAAATCCGTTTGGACGCCGTCTGCTTGGTTTTTATTCACAACACGACACAACAGTGTGTTCCCAGCAAGACAAGACATAACTCATTTGATCATCTTAAACTGGATCGCCCTGTCCAGCAACATAGCGACAATATTGAATGGCACAAGAGCCAAATTAAATCATTTTCTCCGATGTGAACGCTTTCATTTGAATATGAAGCGGACAATATTCAATTAATTGTCATTTAGCAGCAGCGGTCACCCCTATGAATAGCCACGTTCTCTCCACCCAGACAAAAGAGAGGCCCAGATGAGGCTCACTCAGTACCCATATCACGACTGTCAGCGCATTAGCAACTATTATGTGGCTCCCCTTTCTCCTCTCTGGTTCTGCCCCGGCAGAGTGAGCTGCTGAATGCTGCAGCCATTCTGTGTAAACTGTGCTGTCCTCAAAAAACTGCAGCTAGTGTCAAATACAAATTCCTTTTAGTATTCCTGTTAGTCAATTATGACATGAGGTTTTGATCATTACCTGCAATTAACTTGCTGATGTGATAAATCTAGTTATGTAACAATCAGCTGACCAAAAGAAAAAATGGTCAGTCTTGTCACGGCTCTGCTATTTAATTAAGGTGCACCTCTTCTGTGTTGTGCATGATTGCACGCCGTCTTGCACAGTGTCAGGAAAAGGGTCCGGGGTTGGGGGCTGAACTCCAAAAGGCAGATACCTTAGTGTGAGTAAAGATGAGTTTATGAATAGGGGCAAGGAGGAATTCCCTGAGGACGGCTGGGCAGCGAACGCAGCAGCAGGGCCAAGCAAGGAAGAAAATGATTCCTGTGTTATACAACAGGGTGCCGCCATAAAGGAATGACAGGTAGGCAAGAGGAGGAGGGGGATGAAGAATTAGGAAGGGGGGTGGGGAGGGATCCTGACACACAGCTCCTACATTTGCAAGCATAAAGCGCTGAGCAGCTCTGTAAATACATCAGCTCATCTTTCTGGTTCAATTTACTTTTACTTATGTTTACAAATCCATGGTTATTAGCAGAGGTTTGACGGGGGGTCCTGAGTCAGATTTTTGATGACTTTGGACTCGACTTGACTGACTCAGGACTTGATTCAAACTTAAGTCTGATTCCTCGGACATAATTGAAATTGTCAGTGAGTGTGTTGAGTAAAATGTGCTCTTGTCAACCGTGAATACTATGTCAGCTCTCTGCCGTGAGTGTTAGTCTTGTTTTATCAAACAATTCAGAATGCACTCATTGTTTTTAAACATTGAACTGCTTAACGACTCGTAAGGACTCCAAAATCTCAAGCCTGGGACTAGGGACTTGCCTCAACCTGTCTTGACTTGGACTTATGTTTTTACTCGAGACTTCGGATTAAGAATGTGAGACTTACTTAACTGTCTCCCACCTCTGGTTATTAGTACTGTACATACTGTATTTTCCTGACTATGAGTCGCATCACATCAGCTTTAAAATCATCAGTAAAAAAAAATCAACATATATGTCGCTGTGGAATATAAGTTGCATTTACCAGTGTTAATGAGGGAGCTATCATCAAAGCGAGATTTTTTTCGGAGTGTTACAGCGACAATAAATTTAGAAGAGAAAAGACGAGGCCCGAGAGCGGTTGCAATGTCTACACCAACAAGGAGACAAACCAAAGCTCCAGAATCTGAAATAATTCACATTTTGACGGATACAATAAAAACTTACCTGTTTAATAAATGTCAGAATGTTCTTGAAGAAGACACTTTCAACATGTCACATGACTCCCGGATGTGTCCCTGCATGTAAGAACATATCAAACACTTTATTTTAACACCAAAACTTCACTTTTGGATTCACCAATGAATGAAAATAGACTGAAAATTATATTTGTGTATTCAGTTAGTCAATGGCTGACACAGAAGCTACGATCTCCAAGCAAGACATAATTAATAATAAAACAACCCTAGGTTGTACAATACATAAGTACAGTTGCACATTACTTACAGCCAGTGAGTCTACCAAGACATTAAAAAGTATTCTGTAAGAAAAAAAGTGTCCTTTATTCACTGTATTATTCGATATGTGTGTGTCACAACCTCAATTTAACGAATGATTGCGGCCAAAACACACCACCACGCTTTAACTTGCCAGCAGCGGATAAAGTTAAATTATATATATACTGTATTGTGATATATGCACAACCTGCCAAACTATGCAAAAAATACATGGAAAAATACGGTACTGCTATGATGGCTTCCCCTGCCTTGTGTCACATTCTGCGCTTGATGGATCGGGATGCAGAAAACAGGGGCAACTTGCAGGTAAAAAGCCTTTTTTTTATTAACAATAGCTGCTGGATCCAACTTTAATGGCAATTCTCCAACCAACTACGGAGAGCGTACCAGAACTAAACACTGTAGAAGCGTAGCTCAAATTGACAAGAGAAGAGCAAAACAGGAAATCCCAAATCAAATAAGATAAAACAGGAAATGAGGCATCGTAATGGAGAATAAACTGACACGGCGCGTGACACCCTGGAAAGTTTGTGGGGATGTTTGTCCATTAAGCCCGAACATTTGTGAGGTCAGCCGTCGCAGATGAATGTACTTGCAATTTCTCTTCAAAATCTCTCTAAAGGTATTTGGTGGCTTGAGGTCCCTAAGCTCTTCGACACTCAGACCATCCAAAAAGGTTTTTATAAGCCTTGCTTTGTGTGGGGAACAGAGAGTACCTATTTGCAAGATGACTGCCTCTGAAAGGAGGAAATGCCATGCAGTACCAGAAAGCTCCATTATTGATTCTGATGAATACTCACATGGCTGCTGCTATTTGCTTGTCTCTGGGCTGTAACGTGTAACCCAGCAACACCCTTCTGAGGTGAATAGCTGTCCAGCTAGCATCGACTGCTATGATGAAGATGAAAGGCTTAGACCAGACACCTCACAAAGCACCGTCCTCTTCAACGACTGCATCAGCAGATCCCCTCCCTTCCGAGCACATTCAATCGTCATGCTTAGGGCTCTTTAAGTCAGATGACCGCAGTACACTATATGGCATTAGGGGGAATAGCTGCCAGCTATGATTTCAAACTCACCCTCAGGATCATCCCTGGCAACGCAGCAGCAGCGAATGAGTCAGTGAGAGATGACAACGCATTTTGGGGGGGGGCGTCCTTTGTTTGACAAGCCAGACACAGTCCATCTTCTGCAGCAGCAGGGGTCTTCAACTTCATTTCAATTTTGTCTGCTTTTTTTTTCCTGTGCGCAGAGGCTTTCCTCGGGCCTCCGCAGGATTTGCTGTTGATGAAAAGAGAGGGCGGTCTTTGTAGCACACGACCAAAACCTTTGGGGAAGATCCCATCTACTGTATATGCTGGCAAACATATCAGCCACAATACTGTCATACACACTTGCACATTTTGCCTTCATGATTTATGTGGCTGGCTGTGACTATCAGAAAAGTATGAATTTTTGCAATTCTTGTTAAGTCAATGCCTCTCTACATGTCTAACTAGAAATATCCCAAATGTGTTGCCTCATCTTAAATGTAAAAATCCAGTAAACAAAACTTGCATCCTTGAGTTTGGGAAGGACATCACCAGGATGGGAAAGCAGCAGAGCCCCCAAAAGGAGAGAACAACATGTGCTCTGGTAGATAACATTCAGCATTCACTGGATCAGAGAGAAGCTCCAAGGGGGCATGCCACAAATGCACACTTTGCAGCCTTGTTGAATACTTGAAACTAGGAGGGAAAAAAAGTATCATTTCACAAGGGGGGAATCTAAAAGCTCCACCAGTGGTCCCTAGTGGCCATGTTGGGAATAACAGCTTGATAGGACACCTTCTGCATATTTTCCTTATGACAGTTTCCTGATAATGTGGAATTTTAAAGTCAGGAGAAAAGAAAAAGACATTTTTTATTTTACAGTACTATGTTTGAATCTCACAACAACACATTCATTTTTCCCTGTAGTAAACCCAGCTGTAGTCTATGAGTTCATTAGCTTTGCATCCTTGTTTCCTGCACGGCCAGTCTGCAAAAACAGGCCGGGACATGGCACCAGTTGACAACGGTGGAGTTGCTTTGAACAGCCAGCTAAGCGTTAACTGGCTCAGGAGCCAGATACAACTCCTTTGGATCTTTTAGGGGGCATCAACGGGGAGAGAATGCTGAGCTTGGGTGTGCCACACTAATGCTAATGTTGCACGAATGGACAATAAACCTACATGAACTGCTGACCTTCAGTGAGGCTGTCCATATTGTATGCATTTGCATTTGTGTTCAAGCATGCTTACACTAGATTTGTTTTTTGTCTTTTGCCCCAGCTGGAAGCCATAATGAGGAAAAATAACCGTGAACAGGTGGCAATGAGGTGGAAAACAAGAGAAGACTAATAAAGGAAGTTCAAAAGACTTTCTGATTGGGATCCAATTCATTAAATGAGCCTGAAGTTGAAAATGACCTCTACTTGGAGTTTAGTGCTAACAACTTTTTAATTACTCTGTGTGGGATTGATGAAGCACGAAGAAATAGCAAAACTATTTACAATTACACCACCCACAAGGGGAACTTACCAAATCCCAGCTTGAGCTATAGGAAGTGATAATGTCCGGACCAGTCAGCTCCAGGGAGTTGGTACGTTCCTTTTGTGTTTTTATATGCAGGGTGGGAAAAAACATATTGTGAGCTGTTTTTTAACCTTCATAACATCATACTGCTTTTTTTTTACTGTGACACTGCCGCTTGATTAGACACCGCGGTGGTCCACAAGAGGACACGGCCCCATACCAATTACCCTCGCCGGGAGGAAACGCTTAATAATGCATTATTAATTTCATCGACATATTTTAGATTCATGGCGGTCAAGCAAAGAACGTTAGGTAAAAAGGGACTGCTTAGATAATTACATCTTACCAGACCAGTAAGCAGAATACTTGATTTTAAGTTATTTTAGTGTCCAACGATCCAAAATTCAAATATCAATATTTTTTGTGTGTCTCACAAATTGTTCAATATTGTTTGTTGTATTTGTTGAATTCAAAAAAATATTTTTTTGTTTACCTAACATCTCTATCCTGTTTTTATCGCTATGATCACGGTCAACAAACTACACGCAAAATCACAACATCACTCAATGACCTTGACAAAGTTCATCTACAAAGTATCGGTATCGGTTCGACTGGCCTGGTATCAGATCGACGCAAACGTTAGCAGTATCGCCCACCTCTACTTGACCGGGGCTATGATTGATCGGCTGCCTGTGATTGGCTGCCTGCCGCCAGCCAATGGCTGAGCACCGGATGCGAGATATCCGCTGGAACAACAGGGGCCCTGTCCGCGTCACCACCACCCCCGTCATCTTGACGCCATTTATAGCGCCAATCCAGAACCTCCTCTCCGAACAGGACGGGGGGGGTAACTCACGGCGAAGAAACGGAAATTGGATTTGCTTCCCTTGAGCGGAGATTAAAGTTCCGAAAGCGCGGTAAGTTCTCACCTTTTAAGTCTGTTATTGAAACAAACAACGCCTTCTGGGTATTGGCACGTGCCGCGAACATGTTTAGCTAGCATTCGCAGTGCTTGCTTCCGGCCGCGACATTTACCTTTTCGTGGGTCTGCGCTCCTTTCCCCCCCCCGCAAAGAATGCGCCGCTGTCGGGATGGGCGCAGGTGCGTTTCCGTAACGTTTGTGGCGCTTTGGCGGCGGCAAGCGCGTGGCGAGGCGTTCACGCGCACTACATTTGCTCAGTAAACAACAGTCTCCGTGAAGCACCCGCGGTCGCGCCCTGAGTTGACGCTTTGTTAACTCCCATCAACTTGTGTGTGTGTGTGTGTCGGCTTGTGTGTGTGTGCGCGCGCGCTGTAGCTCTTTGGAGATCACGTGGGAAAGCGTGGAGTGGGCCTCCTATGCCTCCTCTCCGCCGTCCTCCCACCAAGGATGCCATTTGAAAGGCAACTGGCACATGGAGGAAGAAGTGAAGCCCCGGGTAGTTAACGGCAAAGGCAGAGTGATAAAGCACTAAACACACCAGCTCTCTGACAGTAAACCAACGGCATGATGTCTTGGAGCAGTTACTTGTCGAAAGGGCGCACTGCTGAGTCTGCACCGTCCCCCTTTTGCCCGCGCAGATGTCTTTGTGGATCATAACCTCCCTGTCTCTTGCAGGATTTCAGATGTGTCCCATCCCAGTAAGAGCGGCCCCGCAGTCCCGCAATGGATCCCAGAAGTCCGAGCGTCAACGACGGAGGGGGACAACACCCGGGGCGGTCGTCGCAGGAGGATGGGAGCCTGCAGTCACGGCCTTTGCACGCCCACAATGGCATGCCAGAAACTTGGTTTTCTCCAGCCATGC
Source organism: Oostethus manadensis (assembly GCA_024372805.1). Lineage (NCBI taxonomy): Eukaryota > Metazoa > Chordata > Actinopteri > Syngnathiformes > Syngnathidae > Oostethus > Oostethus manadensis. The sequence goes on along the minus strand of QODF01000033.1, from coordinate 4,436,520 downwards.
TGGCATTGGAACAATTAAGGATAACTGGGAACCACAATGAGTACACACAAGGACCCACAATTGCCCAAAGGTCTTTAGTGTCACGGCACAGGCACCAGAAGGGTGACCCCGTTCCAATCCCAGTACCCAGCACTCAGCAGGGGACTCAGGACGAGAGGCCTCGTGATGTTCAGAAGCTGCATGCAAACGCAACTGTGCTGCGGTCCTCCAGCGCGGACGACTCGCGCAGTAGCACCAGGACCAGTGTGGAGAGCACTTGTTCGGATCAGAGGCTCTTGGCCGGTGATCAGATAATCAGTAATCAGCCCGAACGAGCAGCACTAATGTCAAACAAAAAAACTGCGAATGAGGACCCACGATTGTTGGCGGCCATGCCCGGCAGCGGGGGCTGCAGGAGGGGCGGCAAGCTCTCCAAGTGTGAGCAGTGTGGTCGGTGCCGCTGCTTGGAGTGCAGGCACCCACGGGCGCTGCCCTTCTGCTGGTTGTGCGGCAGGCGTTGCGTGTGCTCCGCGCAGCATGCGGTGGAATATTGCACGTGCGTGTGCTGTGTCAAGGGGCTGTTCTACCACTGCTCCAGGGATGACGAGGACACGTGCACAGACAAGCCCTTTTCGTGCACGCAGTCACACTGCTGCGTCCGCTGGACCACCGTTTCTCTGATTGCCGTAATCCTCCCGTGTGTGTTATTTTACCTTCCAGCCAGAGAATGCGTCGCCGTGTGTCAGAACTGCTACGATCGAGCCACGCGACCCGGCTGTCGGTGCAAGAACGCTGTCCGCTGTGAGGCTGCGTGCAAGCCAACGTAGACGCTGCGTTTGTGTCGGACTGCATTCCGTTTTTTTTGTCCTGCAACTTCTTGGACCGTTGGTTGAAAGTCATACTTGAAAGCAAAAACAATACCAAAACAACTCCTCCCCTCATACAGACTGTTGTGACCTGCAGGTGAATTTTGGCCTTGGCTGAGGTCTGCACTTTACCGGGTGCGCTGTTGTTTAACATCATACTGACTTAAATGATCAGAGCAAACTTTTAATGACTAACTCTGTGTGCGATAGAAAAGATGCTTTATTTTTGTACAAAGAATAATTCTGCCTGGGAATCATTTTCTGGCCCCCGCTCCCCAACGCGGAGCAGGGAAGTGCATTTACACGCTGAGTGAAATGGACTGGAACGTAAATCTCTCTGAACTGAGAGAAAGGAGAACTTCCCTTCAGCTTGTCCCAACTGTACACTGACCTACGTCTATTTTCTAATTTTGTCTTTTCTTAGTTCAACTTTAAAATGCTATTTATTTGGAAGTTTATTATTTTATAATACAAAGTATTTTTGTGTCAATGCTGGAGACATGGTTGACTGTCACTGAAAAGACAAATATATTAACGTTTGAAATTAAACACCCTTGAAGTCTGATTGAGTCTGTAGTTTTTATTCTGCAATGTCGATTAAAGTGTTCCTCAACTCTTCCGGCACAAGGTGCTGTTTTTTCCTGTGCTTCACAGGCCTTTTAATGGGCTTGTTCTGGAATCCCAGGGTTTTGAATGTCCCTGCAGGCCAAACATAAGAACGTGACACTTGTTGACAGCAGGATGGTACGCATTCAGCGTCTTGAATGACACTCTGGGGTCCCACCTGAGCTCACATGTTTGTTATTCATCCACAGCCTCTCTGATTGACACATGGGGAGGTTACTTTACGTAATTATCAACTTTCACCCATTTTGCGTCTGTGTAGGGTGATGGAAACGTGTCGAATCCCATTAGAGGGAGAAAAGGGGGACTTGTTCTAGTGTTTGGTCTTTATCTCTCCAGCCGCAGGCCTCCACTCTGCTACCATTGTCACTTTGAATGAAGAGGGCCAGAGGGGTGGGGGTATGTTGGGAAGAGGGAGCGCAAAGAGTTAAACGCATCACTTTGAATGACAAAGCCCAAACTATTTTGCCCCATTTTTAGCCCAGCATACATTCATCCTTTTTCTTTGGTATCCCAAGGCTCCGCACATCTCCGATGGAGGATTGGTGGGTTTTCTCCAGGTACTTTGGCCTTCCCCGCACTCCAAACACATGGATGTTAAGTATTTGCACAATCCTTAAACACCATTTTTCTGTGAAATCCCATTTAATCATCACAGTGAGTCATGCAGTGTATTGATTTGTTTATCCCACCAAATGAAATGAAAACAAGGAAGGGTTTCGGGTTTAAGTATTTGAATCCGCTAAAGCGCTAAGCATTCATCAGATATTCAAGAGTTACAGGCAGTTACTAAACACACAGAGCTTGCAGACCTTGCGGCCATAATCACTCACAACTGATAAACTACCCAAGGAAGGAACACTCCGAACACAAACCCCCCGACCTGTCCCAGACATCCAGAGCGAAGCCCACCTTCACACGGACCAACGGGGGTCACCGTCCTCTGGCTGATTGGTTCTCGAGAGCTGCGGTTCTCACTATTGCGGCCTCATCTGACTGGTTCCATACCATCTGCAAACCAGGGCGCTGTCTTCTCCCATCGGATGAGACTCAACCGACATTTGCATCTTCAACGTGCAAAAGGCCGGGGAGGGACAGTTCGCTGTGACTTTGTCTGTCTCTGCAGTAAGACTAACTTCTGTGTGGGCCTGTAGGGACAGACGGGCACCCCGGAGCTCCGTGTATTACGTTTGTTTGTCAGGAAATAAATATTCATATCTAAATCACGTGCTAGTAATTTAGTCTCCTTTCCTCCGACTCCACACCCACGGGAACTGCGGACCTGAAGTCGCAGGAGGCCGCATTCCGATAGTGTTTGAAGGCCTTTTGTTGGCTTGGCCACAACTTCTGTCATGGCACATAGTGGCCCATTCTGCCTGCTCACCAAGGCAGAACACAGCATAGGAAGACAGGAAGGAAGCCCGGCTTTTCTTTGGGGCCGCTTTGTCTGTGCGGATGATGTCCCGGCTTTTTCAAGCATTAAAATGGCCTTCAGAAAATGTAGTCAAAGATGTGATGATGTATTCCACACGGGTCGCTAATCTTACCGTAATGTTTGCTGAGACACACGTGCACCAGATTTGATCACCGACGGGCTTTATTGTAGGTCCAGACTATCTCACAACAGGCACACAAATCCCAATCGCAAGATGCTGGTGCGGGTGGAACCCACACCAACCCACTGAGCTCCCCAAGCTTTATAAGTCAGCCTGGGAAAGGCTTTTGTCTCGGTAAGATGAAAGGTTACGTTTCAGAGGGAACCTTAAGTGCTTGACTGATTAAGAGGGGTGTGTCGACGTTGTAGCATGTCCATAGTGTAAAATCAACCACCTGGGAATCGAAGAGCCTCCTCGCGTGTGCACAGAGGTGCGTGTATAAGGGGGCGTGTGGACATGTGCATTTTCCCACAGAGGAAGGTGCTGTGGAGAGACAGCACCGAGCAAAGACACCCATGCACCATGTGGCTGGCCTTCCAAAACAACTTCCTGTGGGTGCTATAAAGACCCTGCGCAAAGAGTGCAGGATGCACAGTGTCTGCATAAACACACGTGCCGGACAGCAGGTGCTGCTCGCTTCATGTAGGACTTTACCGCCTCTTTATTTCAAATACTACTTCAATGTAATTGTTTACCGGGGAAGAAACCGAAACGCCGCTCAAAAGGGCCGAATTAGGCCGAGATTGAGACCCAGGGCCACCTGGCTGTGAGGCAGATGTGCTAACCGCATGTTCCATGATGCTTCATCACCGTGCATTTTGCATACATCACCCCCAAACTGTAGGGCTTTGAAAGCCTTAAAAGAGGAGATGAACCTCTGGTCCGTCTGGAGGAAGATTGCAGTGAATTGCCTGAAGCTCTAATGGGTATTCACAGTATGTGTGTGTGTGTGCGTGTGTGTGCGTGTGTGTGTGTGTGTGTGTGCAAACAGTAAAGTCAAGTCTTTCACCCAAGTCTCTCTCTCTCTCGCTCACAATAAAGCCCTAACAAAGACCTAAGAGCAACACTCAGGCTACGTCCACACGGATACGGAATACGGATATTTTAAAATGTCAGTCATGTTTTGGCCACATGCGAGGTTTTTGTCCTTAGAAAAGTTCTGCCAAAATGAAGGCCAGATTCAGGTCAAGTTCAATGTTAGGTCAAGGTAAACGTGTGTGTGGAAAGGTAAAATAGAGATTTTTGGTTTGGTCCATAAGAAACGCAAAACATTATCTCCTGTTTGAACCTTATTTAGGAAACACAACAGGAAGTTATTCATGTACGAGTGCTGCTTTCTTGTCGTGCGGCGGTAGACTTGTGTGCGTGCAACTAACAACGCGCACTGACGATGAGAACGCCATTTGTGTTGTTTCTTATACTGAGGAATAGAGGCGTTGTAATGTGCAACCAAGTCAGCTTTGTACATTTCTCAGGCTTCTCGTGGACCAAAACGTACACGAGTGCCAGTGAATGTGTTTATGTGGGCTAAAACATTTTTAAAACGCCATCTATTTCTTTTCTTCTGCTTGTCTGGGTCTAGGCAAAGTCACAAGCCCAGACCTCCCGGTCTTCAGCCACCTCTTCCATTGGTGGGGTCATTGACCTAGGTGTGCCCTGGAGCCAGCTCCCAGCTGGGCATGCCCAGAACACCTCATCAGGTAGGCGTCCAGGAGCCCACCTCAACTTTCGACTCTCAATGTGTAGGAGTTTCACCTCGACTCGGAGCTCCTCCCTGATGACCAAGCCTCTCTCTCCTTCTCTCATCTCTTTTCATAACTCATTTCAGCTGCTTGGTTTTGGGTTGTTGTTCTTTTGGTAAACAACCCGAAGCCGGGTGACCCTTCGGGCTCAGCTCTCTCTTCACCATGGCGGTTCAGTACGACGACCTCATTAGTACAGAATGATCTGCCTGTCGATCTCACACAACAACCTTCCCTCACAAGACTCTTAAATTCTTGAACTCCTCCGCTTGTGGCAAGACGTCAAGGCGGCAAGAGTGCCATCCGGCTTTTTCCGACTGAGAACCTTGGCCTCAGGTTTGGAGGTGCTGAGTCTTATCTCAGAAGCTTCCCATTCAGCTCTAAATTGTTCCAGCATTCACTGGAAGGTCACAGCCCATTGAGGCCATCAGGACCACATCAACTGAAAATAGCAGCAACGAGATCCCGAACCTGAACCCCTAAACTGGACAACCACTCCTTGAATGCTCTCAGAAATGTTTTTAAATGTCTTTTTTTTTCAGAGGGAAATGTGGGTTGTTGAGAATATCTGTGTTTGTGTGGACAAAGCTTTATCTTCAGTCCCTTGGCTGTGACTGTGCTTGGCTTATCTGCACACAAGCATGCAGACTGAGCTTGTCCATCAGCCAATTGTTCTGCAGAGATACGTGCTCATACACACAAACACACACCAAAGCTCCGTGCCTCAGTTGTCATCATGAAATGGTGACAACATCCAAAGAAATGGTCCGAAAATGCAAAGCAGAATGTTAGTCATCAATGGTAGTCTTTAGCAGACATCTATAAATAACTTTAAAAAAAGGGATGGTTGTCTGCATTTTGCGCCATTTGTGGATATCAGCACTAAATACAGGAGTCTCAAAAGTTTTGGCCTGAGTGTTTCTGACTTTTTGACCTTGCCAACATCACGTTCACGGATAACCATGGGAGATCTAGCCTACTGTATCTAGTGCTTTGAATTAATAAAGCTTCTCCATACAGAGAGTTTGAGTTCCTTATCGCCTGACTTGGAAAGTCACGCTACCCTGACATAAAAGCAGTTTGACATGATTTTACACCACGGCTGCATAATTGCTTTCATTCTTCCAATTTGATTTGGAAGTCCAATATTGTGCAACTCAAACGTGGATGAGATAAGGGCAGAAAATGAGCCATCTTTACGGTCCTATGATTGAATTTTCACCTTGACATTTGGTCTGGAAATCGAGGAAAGAGCAGCAACAGAGTCCTGGGGCAAAAAAGGACGAGGAGCACCAGCAACGCTGCAAGTAGTGCTGCTAAAGTCGCGGGAAAATGAGTGCTCATACAAGGCTGATTGCCTCATTGCAGAGGCCACGTCTGAGGAGAAAACACACACTCAGAGTCATTTCACCATGAGGTGTCTTTAGAAGCAAAGAACCGCAGCTGGCCCTGAGCCAACAGCAACAGAATTCCTTCGGCTTGGAATGTCTGCTTGATTGATATAGAAAACAGTCCGGCTTCAGCCCATTTGCTGTGAAAGTGTAGCACTTTCCTGCTCGTTAGGCCGTCAATCCAAATAGGAGGTGTGTCTGCTCACCTGTATTGAACTGAGGATTGTCTGAACGAGTAACGCATCCGATGAATGCCAATTATCAGAGACTTACATGCCTTCCAATGGGAGAGGATGCTTTATCCAAACCCTTTCCAGTGAGGCCCACATACTGAAAAAGTAAAGGATGCTAGGGCCACTTTGATATTTTGTAAAGCAACACATGTAGACATGCTATGAAGTTATGTATTTTTCAAGAAAAAACAAGAACAATTTTTACTGTGTACATTTTCTTCTTGTAATATTATGACTTTATTCCCATAGTATTTTACTTTATTCCGACTTTTTTCTTCTATAACTATGACTTTATGTCCATAATATTTTCACTTTGTTCTCATATATTTTTTCCACAACTTAATTTTCCAAAAAATCCAACTTTGTTTTTGGTTTTCCGTGCATCCATCCTTTTTCTTCCGCTTATCCAAGGTTGGGCAACAGCCTAAGTAGGGACTTTTCTCTCCCTGGCCACTTCGTCCAGCTCTTCCCGGTGGATCCTGATGCGTTCCCAGGCCAGCTGAGAGACATAGTCTCTCCGGCGTGTCCTGGGTCTTCCCCGAGGCCTCCTACCGGTCAGACGTGCCCTGAACACCTGCCCAGGGAGACATCCTAACCAGATGCCGGAGCCACCTCATCTGGCTCCTCTCAATGCGGAGGGGCAGCGATTCTACTTCGAGTCCCGGATGACAGTGCTTCTCACCCTATCTCTAAGGGAGAGCCCAGCCACCCTGCGGAGAAAACTCTTTTTGGCCGCTTCTTGTCCTTCTTCTTGCCCGCGATCTTGTCCTTTCGGTCGCTAACTAACTCAGTTTTATGTTTCTTATTTATTTGTACTTTATGCTAACAAATAACATTATTTTTCCTCATAATAAGGGTGAACTATAATTATCGGACCAAACATTATCAGACCGATATGAGGAATTATGACATTTGTTACATTAAAAATAGCTCAGATAACCGATCATTTACAAAACAAATCGGCAATGCTGCGAGATTATTCGTACTAAGGTGAGCATATTAAGCACTCTTTTTCTGTAAAGTGCTGAAAACAATGATGTCATCAGTCCATGTGACTTATTATCAGCCGCCTGAAACGCCAGCATCGCTACAACGGTGTTTTGAAAGTCTACAAAGACGCCAGCGCAGCTTAAAAAGCAGCCATACAGGTATAGCCACACTGGACGACCGGCCCTTTATCATTGTTCACAATCTCGGCTTTTGTTGACTGGTAAACCACTAAAATCCACGGTTGGTACTTCTTTGTATGTATTACTTCTTTTGTACAGCAGTGTACAAAATAATGCATGTGGGCGGAAACCCGAGTACCCGGAGAAAACCCAAGACCGCACGGGGAAAACATGAAAACTCCACACAGAGATGCCCAACAGAGATTCCAAATGAGGTCTTCCAAATCTCCTGACTGTGTGACCAACATGCCGAGCACTCGACCTCCGCGCAGCCCCCAGACCGATGTATGTTACTACAAATTATAATAAATAAGTCCATTATTTTTAACGCATATTTATAGCTGAATATAGACAATAACAAATATTTCAAATAATTGAAATCCTGGAATTAAGCAACAATAACGTCCCCCTCCAAACTTTATTCACACTGGAAAGCTCAGCAACCGCCCTCCTTCCTTTGGGGTCTCATGTTAGTCGTCCTCCTACTGAGCCCATTATGTTGTGTGTTTGTGTCCTCCGTGTGTTTCTCGGAAGGAGGCATAGAGGTCCTTCTGGGTTCGGGCGGGCGCACGCCTGCACACAGGCCGCCGCCCTTTGAGGCAGAGGAGCGCTATCAACAAAGCCAGCTGTGTTCTCTCTTTTGCACCGCCCCCCTTCGTGCACACATGACTCCCCCTCATTCTCCTCCGCTTCTCCCGCATCCGCTTTGCATCCTTTACCCCTCTGCCTCCCGTAGCATCCGTTTCACTCCCTGCTTTCACAGGTCAGATGTGGCCTCGGATGACCTGCCTTAGAAACAGGGGGCGCAACGAGGACCATTTGGAAGTGTGTGGAAGGCGCAGCCACGGGCTAAAAGGGGAGGAGCTCCGGTAGGAGTCACTCAGACAGTCCTGCACATGATGCTACAGATGTTCGGGTGGATAAATGTGGGTATACGAGGTGCACTGGCAAGTTGAAATGACAGACGGGGAACCTCAGAGGAAGGGACACGGGGGAGGAAGAGCAGGCTGAGCATGGGTCCGAATGTAAAGCTGGAATCAGCCTTCGAAGGTCAAATGAATGGCTCATTGTTATCGTGGGCAGACAGAGAACAATGTGGGCCTTGTGCACCCACACACCATCCTCATCCCTTCCTTTTTGCACTCATGGATGATGTGACAAAAATGGGAATACTTACATTATACGTGCAAAGAAATGATAGACGGTGTTTTTGAACGCATGGTAGCATTCTGAAATTCCTGGTGCAGGAGGGAACAGGTGTCTCTTATCTGTGCCAGACCACCACAGCGTGGAACACTCACTATATTGTATTGCCCTCCCACTAACACACACATACTGGAGCGCTGGGCGGCTCGCGTGGTACCAAACATCTGCTTTTAAGGACAGGGAGTCTTCACATCAGTCACGTATTGTTACAACCGCTTTCTGTCTGCTCATTTCAGGCTAAGCTTCCAAATCTAGACAACCACCCCCCACCTCCCTCCTGGTTGTGATAAGTGGAAAATTGGGCCTGGAAATGGTGGCGGAGAAGGTTTATGGAGTGAAGTCTCTCCACCCTGTATAATTGCAGCCTGAAAGATGCTTGTAATTAATCTTTGAGGAAACTTGTCAAACGATTAATGGGACCCTTAAGTGACAGCCCTGAAAGGAGGTCAGTGTTCAGAGGTGGAGGCGAGGTAGAAAGACTTACATAGCGGCTGTTTGCTGAGAAAACAAGACCAGGTTGCACTCCAGGAGTTCTGCACTTCTACGTGTCAAGGCTCTTTTGAGGGAGGGAAGGTTTCTCCGGTATGCAGAGAGCTCTGACTTCCACTGTCATTTTTTAAGTAATTCCTGGATTATTTCTAATTTCCATTTTCTGTGGAAATTCTCTTATGGGAAATGAACGGGCCATCCTACTGGTGGCTTATTTTACGGGGTGAAATGGCTCAGAAGTTTGAGTGGTGGTTTCTCAACCCAGTGATTGTATCTTTGATCCTATGCTCGTCATCAACTTATTCCAATATTCAGTCATTTATACATTTAAAAAAAGTCTTCTAAAACAAATTAAATGGCTCCCCTTTTTGGTGAAAGATAAATTTACATTTTACATTACAGAAACATTCCGCTTATTCTACAGGATGACATGGCTCAAGTGGTAGATCGGTCCTATTCCAACCTGATGGTTGCTGGTTCAATCCTCAAATAAACACTGTCCATCTTTACATTTCAAATTCAACTGTTTTGGCCCAAAACAATTTCTCAACCCTTCCAACATCAAAATGTTCACCTCACTCAGGACATGTAGGTTATATATCAGGACTTTACCAAAAATTCCCACGTTTTCCCATATTCAATATTTTCAGTCACCATTTTCCCATGGACAACATTACAACTTTCCCTTGTTTATCATGGTTAATTTTTTCTATATTTATAAATGAAATATTCATAGAGTATTTAAAACCTATTGGTTTTCTAAGTAAATGTTTTTACCATTATTAGATCCCTGTATACATGAAATAATACCTTTACTGTATAGTCACCTTTACCCTCATATCATTCTTTGTTTACACCACGTTGCTAGTGTGCAGGCTACGGGATAATTGGAGTGACTTAAGAGACATCCACGGCTTTAAGCACAAGATGTTAGCAAGCTAATTTGTTATCCTCCAATGTATTTATTCTAAACTTAAGAAAAGCTTTCAAACAGAGTAAGGAAGGACAAAGTAAGAAGCCAAAAATATACCACTTCCACACAAGTTGGTAGAAGAACCTGTTTTTCACTCTATCATGTCGGGCATGCCATGCCCGTTCTGTCGAATTTGGCTTATTTGAGAATTTATGTCGATGACATCCATATCTCTCCCAATTGCTTTGAAAAGCTCGACAAAATCACTCTAGGGGGTTGGAGCCTCCATCATCCCTGACAAGCTGAAGGACGATGATAACAAGCGTCTGTGTATTGGGTATTTTGTAGAAGACGACTAACTGTACTTGATGGAAGCCGTTAACTTTTCAAAGAAGAAACAGAAAATAAGAACCAGGGACAATCTTGAAAGAGAAGAAGTGTGCTGCAAAATTGCAGGACTACGTGGTCCTGTCAGTCCTTTTAAACAGAAGGTGGCGATCCTTGTCAGGAAAGCATTTTAGGAACCTGGGGGAGGAAAATCAACCCATGAGACATGGAAGAAATCCCTTTCCGACAGTCTATTAAGTTGTTTTAAGAATTTGTTCAAATTGCAAAAATGACATTTGCCCAAAGTTTGACAAGTAGAAGCGGCTGGAATCACGTTCTCCGATGGAAGCAACAGAATCTATGGGGCCGTGACGTTTTTAAGAAGGGGCACAGACGAGGGGCTCCAAGTCGATTTGAAAGCCAAATTTATCAGGCTAGACCAGAGAGGGAACGCCGTCATGGCAAATGTCAGTGGGACAGTCTTGGCAGCCCAACTCAAAAAATACATTTGAAAACAAAACAGACGCAAGATTGACCCCTGGTTCCACCTTCTCGACAGCCAAACTGTCCTAGGAGCCGTTCAAAGAGACAGCTCCGGATTACAGACCGTCTTTGCAAACCGGATAGGAGAGATTCCGAAAATGGCCAGTTGAGATATAAGACTGAAAAATCTGCAGAGGAAGTTGTTTCTCAAGCCACAGAACAAGAACAGAACAAGTCCACAAACTCCAAAGTAGGGCATTCTCTGTCCAACTGCTGTGGCAGGAGACAGCTTGGCGGTCGAAGTGTTGGGAGTTATTATTAGTTGTTATTATTTCCCTGTCTGTCGTACGTCACACGTGCAAAGTGATGTTCTATGTTTCTGTCTTTTTACTGTTTTCTATCTCCTTTTCTTTTCCCCTCTTTTCACTCCCTCCCCTCACATCTTCCCGGGTAATGAACACCTCACCTTATTTGCATGCATTAACCAGAACACAGATAGAACTGAGGCCCAGCAGCATGTCCACGCTATCCACACAACAGGTGGATTTCAAACAAACCTGCATGAGTCCGTAGTACTAACACCAGTCAGGTCATGGGTACACTGAGCTTTATCTCGTGGAATGTGCACGGAGCCGGTTCCGCGGTCAAGAGACTGAACATTTTTAATCACCTGCAGGATTTAAAGGCAGACATTGTCTTACTACAAGAAACACATCTAACACACACATCTATAGATGCACTTTCAATTTATCATAATTAAAGTTTATATACAAAATATGAAGTTATGCATTGCAAGCGTATATGGACCAAATGTTGATGACCCTTCTTTTTTTCACTCCTTTTTCAAATCACTCTATGATCACTCAGACTGTACACTCGTTATCGGAGGGGACTTCAACGTGGTTCTTGATCCGAGAGCGGACAGGCTGAGTCGTGATGGAAAGAATAGACAGAACCGATCCTCAGAGGTTGTTAAACAATACGTGAAGGATTTTGGACTTTGCCATGCTTGGCGCTCTCACCATCCCACTGTTAAGGAGTACACCTTCTTCTCATCAGTCCACCATCATACTCTAGACTAGATTCTTTTCTAACCAGCAGCACATGATGAGTGATATATCTGAAACCAAAATCCATCCCATCATTATCAGCGACCATGCACCAGTGTCACTTACTGGTAAGTAATAAGAACAGTAAACCACCAACACGAAACTGGAGAT
>QODF01000033.1:4402681-4419124 GCA_024372805.1 Oostethus manadensis | reverse complement strand
CCCCCCACCCGTCCCTTTTCAGGTCAGGTCCGGCAAAAAAAAAAAAGAAGAAGTGTTGGGAGAGTCAGCAGCCAGCAACTGGAAGGCTACTCGCACACAGGGAAATGCCAAAAAGATCACATCAAAAGTAGGAGATCAATAAAATGCACCGGAGACCTCTTCCTTCCAGTCCAAAATGGCAAGAAATTCCAACCACCACTCTCCATAGAGTTTTCAAGGAAAAAAGCGCTGGTCCCTTGCTGTGTGGAGGAGGAACTCAAGCATTTGACAAAGACCAATCTTGCCATTTGAAAATTGGATCTCTATATTGATAGCTTGTGAAGCCCACAAAGTAAATCCCAAAGGCGTCATACAAGGCCGTAGACTTGCAAAGAAGGTAGTAGATAACTGTATTGCTTATGGGGAAAAAAGTACCAGGAACTCATAGCTAATCTTCCCCGCTTTGCCTTTTCAATGTACATCTGCCAAACTGTGACGTCAGGGAGGAGATCAAAAGGTGTAGTCAGTCATACTCTGTTATGTGGTTTCTAGAGCTATACATGGTGCTCTGTTGAATGTTTCTTATTTGAGAATATATGGAAGCCACACTTGCCTGTTGATGTCTGTATGTGTATTCATCAAAACGTATATTTATTTGACAATTATGATGCTTACAAGTGCACAAGTCCCTCATCCACAAATTATGATGGCAAATGAACTGGTTTGATATCTGACATAGCCAAGACCCACGTTATATGATCCTAGGTGGTTGTACAAAGTACATCGTTGTTCTTTGTAAAGACTGATTGTGACAAGAGGACACCGACGAGACCACTGGTATGTAGCAACTATTGTTATTCCGGAGTTACAACTGTTTGGAGTCTTCAGTAGTGATGTATTCCTCTTTGCGGGTAATTAGGTAATTGGGTACCTGTGCGCCTGCAAAGAGTTGCCATGTGAAATAAAACTCAAATCAATCTACTGGAGTAGAGTTGATAAAGCGTCCTCTGCGATCTTCTCGGCCATTCAAGTCCAGGCTGGTGTAAGTCCAAACAAACTGGACACTGTTAAGGTCATGTCATGTCTCATCTATGTTTTGCGTCTTCCCTGAGACCTAGTAACCAGAACATTACATGAGTCGTCTTTCAATATTTTTTGACTAATAACGGGCAATCATGTAGAATTAATTTTTGAGGGAGCGATGTTTGAACCACAATGTAGGGAGGGACGCCTGTACATGCAACATTCTGCTTATTCTGTGCATGGTGGCACAGCTCAGGTCACAAAGTGGTTGTCAATACATTTCCAGATTCGTCATAAAGGACTCTGCTCTATTATGTGGTAGTAGTTGGGGGTTGTGAGTGCAGTCTTGTGCAATAATGCAGCACAAGAACTTTACAACAGACAGGTATGTGTCCTGGAAGGCGCTCCAGAGCCATTCTTTCCTGCATGTGCCAAAGACTCCCCCAAGCACAGTGGTGTGACTTCCGAATAAAAGAGGCATGTGTGAGCATGCAAAGGCGGAACACTCGGTAGCCCCACAGACATACTACTTGTTACGTCATGTTTGGGCCATGAGGAAGGAGTCATGGGTTGCAGTGTGACATTTCTGTATATTTGAACCCAGTGAGAATACACTTCATATTCTTTAAATTAAATTACAGCTGTAAATAGTCAACCCGACCGGGAGTCAAGGGGTACCATGGAGGGGGAAGTACATGGGTAGACAGTGCCCCCTTGTGGTTCATAGTAGTTATTACTGTTCTCACACTATTCATGCAATTTGTGGCACATTTTTGTTCATTGGCTGGTCTTTAAATTAAATCAATGTCTGTGCACCCTGAAAAAGACACATGCATTGTAAGAAGAAAATGAACCACTCTCACAATTCAAAGGTAACTATTCTTGAATCCTCTCGAAAGGTACGACCCGGTAAAGCACATTAGAGCCAGTGTTTGGAATGTGACGACCAACCAAATTGGGGCCCTTATAATTGAATGGAACCCAACCGCTCTGCCTCAAAAGGTAGCAGCTGTACCATTACACCACCAGGGACTGACAGGAGAGTAGAAGTGATGGGTATTTTGGTTCGTTTACCCGAAAAAGATACTGGTCTTTTGGCTCCTCAGATTTTTCTATGCTGCGTATCCGTCCAGTGCAGTGACTCTAAAGAATACTAAGTTTCACTTTTTGAATTGAACTACTAAAAAAAAGTAATACAGTAAATGTATGACTTCTACACTAATCATTGACATTTGAGTTGTTATAACGTAAGGAGAACAGGCTGTACTAGTGTGGAGTGATTGCACTGTGTTGGAAAAAAGTGTGCAATCAGCCAGCACAGAGGGTTCTTGTGGACTTGAGAAGATTTTTCTTATTGTTATGCTGTAAATGTCAAACACTATTTTGAAAACATTGCAAATTAAAGCACAGTGTGTGTCTCGGTTGACATCTTGCTCCTGTATGAGACTGCGTTTGCGTTGAGAAAACTGCAGGGCATAAAGTAACACACATTTATGTAAAAACGTGAAATTTCAGTTGTTTTGTGTGAGGTTTTATAAAGGATTTCTAAGGTACGGTAGCTTTCTCTCCAACATCTTCCAAAAGGTGGTAACCGTGATTTTAAAGAAAAGTTTTCTCTGTGACTATTAGACCATCACCTGAGTGTTTTTATTCCATCCTAAACGACGAATCACTTAACGAGGTACTGATTTTGCTGCTGCCTCGCCAAGCTGCGAGCGCGTCACTGTAGACCTTAGATGTTAAACATGGGCAGCAGCATGACGAGCTGTGCAGCCATTTAATGGCTCGGGGTAGTGGCCTGTGAGGGCACATTGATCTGGCTGCAAGCAAAAGCTTCTCCTTTCAAGGGCCTCCTCCGGCCCAGTGAACCTACACATTACTTTGGTGGTTCACTCCTGCTGTTATTGAAACGTCAATAAGTCTGAATGAGTCACAAATCTCAAATGCAGAGGAGCGCTACTGAAGATTTAAGGGCTTAAGGAATCAAGGGATATCAAAACAGGACATAAAATAAGAGTTAGGAAGGGTATTCTATCAATACAGTAGTGTTCAAAATAATAGCTAGCCAGATGAATCACTGTTATTAGTATATTTTTATAGCTACATGGCAAACAAGTTACCAGCAGGTGCAGTAGTTTCTCAGAAAACAAGACCCAGCACTCATGATATGCACACTCTTAGGCCTGTACAATTGGGCAATTAGTTGGAAGGGGTGTTAAAAAAATAGCAGTGTCTGCCGTTGACTTTACAAACTCAAAACTATTTTGCACAAACTTTTTGTTTCTACGAATCCTGTGAAATGAACTCATATTTATTGTATGACCACAGTTTCTTTAAAACTGCTTCACATGTGTGTGGCATGGAGTCAACCAACTTGTGGCACCTTTCAGCTGTTATTCCACTCCAAGATTCTTTAACAACATTCCACAATTCATTAACATTTATTGATTTTGCTTCAGAAACGGCAAAATCATCTCACCCCAAAAGATCGATTTGGATTAATGTCCGGGTATTGGGCTGGCCACTCCATAACATAACATTGCCTTGTAGAAACACCCATTTCGAGGGCATGTTATTTCCAGGATAAGACAACATGACCTCCTCGAGTATTTTGACATTTGCAAACTGATCCATGTACCATGGTATGTGATAAAAAGGCCCGACACCACAGTAGGAGAAACATGCCCATATCATGATGCTTCCACCACAACACTTCACTATCTTCCCTGTGTACTGTGGCTTGAATTCCGAGCTTGGGGGTCGTCTCACTGTCTGCGGCCCTTGAAATCCAATTACTCTTATCAGTCCACAAAATGTTTATCCATTTCTCTTTAGGCCATTTATGTGTTCTTTGGAAAACTGTAACCTCTTCTGTACATGCCTTTTTTTAAGGAAGGGATTTTGCAGAGGAATCTTGCAAATAGATCAGCTACACACGGACGTCTTCTAACTGTCACAGTACTTAGCGGTAACTCCAGACTGTCTTTGATCATCCTGGAGCTGATCATTGGCTGAGCCTTTGCCATTCTGGTTATTTTTCGATCCATTTTGATAGTTGTCTTCCTTTTTTTGCCACCTGTCTCTGGTTTTGCTCTCCGTCTGAAGGCACTGGAGATAATTTTAGCTGAACAACTAAACATTTTTTGCATCTTTTCATAGGTTTTTTCTTCTCCAATCAACTTTGAATCAAAGTACCCATTTCTTCTGAACAATGTCTTGAACAACCCATTTTCCTCAGGCTTTCAAGGAGAAACGCATGTTCAACAATTGGTGGTTTCATCGTTAAATAGAGGTCACCTTTTTCTTACTTGTTTTTTTCAACAAAATCGATCACTGATTTATCACTGACTGAATGCTGCTGTTTTTTGAACATCCCCTTTCAACTAATTGCTGGATTGCACAGCCTTAAGAGCATGAGTATCATGAATGCTGGATCCTGTCTTCCGATAGTCTACTGCTCTTACTGGTAACTTGTTTGCCATGTAGCTATAAAAATATATAGTACTAACAAAAGTGTTTAATCTGGTTAGTCCCATTGCACTGCTTTTATTTTGAAGACTACTGTAAATATTTAAAAACCCTTAATGTTTGGAGTTTCAGAGATGCCTACTCACCAGAAAGGTTGCTGAAGTTAAACTGCAGTCACATTTGCTTGTGCTTATAGGCTTATGTCTGTGATGAAGGGTAGCGGTGTCCCTTTTCTTTATTTGTTAAATGTTGAGTATTGCAAGATACCCAGCCCACGGACATCTTTTCTGAAAACTGGCTCGAGAGAGGGACATTTTTTTTGGAGAGGATCAGTCCGTTGTTGCCAGAAATGAATTATTTTCTGAACCTTTCAAAAGAAGCAGAGTATGCACAGCTTGAGGACTGCCAAAGTAATTTGAGGGTATGGCATTTGTGACAGACCTCAGTGATTTGAATTTAGAGCTTGTGGTCGGGATGAACGTTTAATGAATACATATTCTTTCCCAGAGTTACAATGGCAACAGACATCCATTCAATTCTGGATATTCGCATTAACAAATGGAATGAATTAAGTTACCATTTAGTGAAATGAACGCATGCGCACCATGGCAAGCCACGCCTGTTATGAGGGTAGTTGGGAGGAGCAGTGTAGAATCCCCACACATTAAGAGCAGTGCAATTCCAACACGTTAATCTCCAACTCGCAAACACGTCTCTAGTGTTTAAAGACATGTTTAGCATCCACGATAATTTAACATTTTAATTTTCTGTTGGAGACAAAAAAAGTTTAAATGTGCTTTTTTTCCTCTTTATTGTCATTTTTTCCACATTAATTAATTCCAGGTACAGTAAATGACTGTTACATTATTTTCTACAGCAACAACAGAATTGTCATTTTATATTTTTGTTCTTTGCACTGGTTAATGGCTTTGTAAATAAAATATGGACTTCTGATATCCCTGCTACTCATTCAAGCACATAAATCATGCAGCAAATTTGGATATCGCTGAAAAAGGTTGGGGGAAGTAACAGTTCACAGTTCAGCAATGAAAGACAAAAGCAAAAAGTGCAATGAAACTGAAAGAACAGCACATTATTTTGCATGATTAAGAATTCCAGTCAGAAAACATGGAAAGCTGTTGCTTTTTATGTGTTTTTTTTAAACCTCTCGGCCACCACATCAAGTTAAGCAGACTCTCAAATTATACTGTACAGAAGTTCAAAGTGCAAATATGAATTGGTATTAAGCTGGTATTTACATTTCATTTCAGGTTGACGTATACACTTTGGCCAGTTGGGGTCAACTCACACCACGCGTGCACCAATCACACTGAACAACAGCCCTAACCCTATCAAGCAAATATTACCAGTCGATGTCATTTGAGATGTTCCCATCAACACAAAACACTTCCAAGAAAAGAATGGAAGGAAATGTAAATCTAGTTAGAAAAACAGAAATATCTGTTAATGCATGGCCAGTCACATTTTCACATCATTGTATTGCCCAAAGTTAGCACTGGATCTCAATCCTCATCACAGGACTTCATAACCCGTAATTATGATAATTCCAAATAACTACATTGCATAGAGCTAAAAAGACTGCATTTTGCATCCGTCCGTATCTAACAAGGGAATTCATTTTTTGCTCATTCGTGACCATCTGTCATTTCTATTTGATTCCATCTAAAACAAGTGCAGCAGTGTCGGTAGCCTTCCTCCAATGAAAATGTCTGGCCGGTACTGCATAGGGCAGAAAACCCCAGAAATGAAACCGATCAACTGTTTGGCTCAGACATGCTAAAACGCTATTTTGTTCACTCCAAGGATCTGGTACTAATTCAACAAGCTGTTGCATAAAAGGTGTATGCACACTCAAACTGCCTAAAAGTCAACTTAAGTGAAATGTAAGACATTATTAAGTATACAGGTGGTCACGCTGCAACACCCTGATTGAAGTTAAGACTTGTTCCAAATAGTTTCTTGGCTAATGGGCACAACACACCCTGGCTATGATTTGATCTACAAATCTACATCTAAATGCTTCTATTTGCCATGCATTACAACAATACTTCTCTCTCTACATGTATGCTTCACTGCCCTTCTTTCTCCTCTCTTCACTGCAGCAATGGCCCTGGCAGGTCATTCGAGGGTAGGTGTGACAGGGAACGGTATGGCGATCGCGTGAAACACTGTGGAGAATCACAAACGTGTTCAGGGCAGCAGTTTTACTAATGCCGTACTCACCCCATTTTTTTTTTCTACCTTGTTAGTACAGAAAGAAGAGGCGTGTTCTGTGGGAGGTGGCCATGTTCTCTGACATGTTGCGGACCTTTAAATAGTTGACAAAACCTCTGAAGAACAGGAGCAGACCTGCAAAGGAAGTCAGTGACCATGTCACGAACAAAGCATCAACAATTTGGCCGATGGAGATGGAATTAGTCCGGGCAGGGGTGGACACGCAGATGCTCATTTAAAAAATGTGAATTTGACTGGAAATGCCCCAACAATCCATGATGAAAGAAATAGTAGTTAGCATGGTCAGAGTTTAAGAAAACGCTGATGATTACATAAGCAGGCTTTACACCTTTTATCCCGGTTCCCTGTGCACGCAGTGCCAAGATTGGAATATATAATATAATGCATCCTTGTGGTTGGGTTTTTAGGTTGGGACAAAATGTGCATGACAGCCGGTGAATATGTTTTTATGTGGAGAGACATTTTCTTAAAACTTCCGTCATCTGGATGGAGCGGGAGGGAAAAATGTGCATTTCTTTGTATCCATTCATTCCTGCTTGAAATTTCTACTTCCGATAGTCTGCAGATATGACTATTTGTTTGGCGTAGTTGTTGATCGACACCCCCCTGGTCATTTTCTCAACGTCCTGGCAAAAGCTACAGTATTTTACACACAAAATTGTCGCAATTTGCAGCTGTGGAATGGGCAGATACATTTCCCAACATTCTTTGCTGTAGTTAAAATGATCACTTTGGACTGTCTAATGTCTTTGTGAGGTGTCATTTTGTACAGACAGGGTGTGACAGTTGTAACAGTGCTGCCATTTTTCATCATGCACCGTTAAACTATTTTTACTTTGGGTCTGAATCTGGCACTCTTATTAGGAATGGTTGTATACGATATTGTTTACGCTTTTAAATCTAAAATGCCAGAGGAAAGGCTTTATTACACAGATTGCGCCGTAAGGCGGGCCAAATCAATGCTATTTTCCAAACAGATGAAATTGCAATGTGGGCTGGATTTGGCCTGAGTTAGAGTGTATGCCCTGAGGGGTCATAATAAAAACAAAATAAGAAATAGCAAAATCCAGAGAAATTTCGACAAGATCTCAAGCTGCGGACATAAAATGAACCCCGGACAGCACTTTGGACACTACTGCCTTAAGGGTCCGCAAAAACATAAACAGTATTCATTTTAGTTTAATTTGCAGAACTCACCAAGCAGCAGGAAGATCCACCAGAGCCAATACTGGCCATTGAAGTAGCCAGTGAAATAATCAGAGAACTGAAAACAAAAAAACTCTTAAATATTTTAAGAAACAAGTTTTAAACTTTGTGATAATGTCAATATAGCCCTGACATGCACACACCCTGACAATGAGAATCCACTTGATGAGGGAGAGGCCGAAGCCACAGATGGCACCATAGCGTCCTGCGATGGTGTTGGTCAAACAGAAGGATAGACAGAAGCCGATCCAGTTAAACAGGAAGGCCACTAGAGGGAAACAAAACACACAAAAAAACATGCTGCTTGTTTGTGCCGAACCACTGACAAAAAAACTTAAAACTTGTATTTTGTTCCGTAATTATTACCAGGCATTAATTAATGAATGCAAGTAAAAATCCGTAAATGGAAAACAAACATGGCTCGTGACACTGGCGTGTGGTTAGAGCTCAGATACCATCTCTACTTACTGAAAAAGGCCAACATAAATATTCCATCATTCCCAACTCTCAGTTGATCAGCATCGCTAAAATCATCTCTGGGAAGGAATTCATCATCCTGTAGGCGATACATGCAGAAATAATCAATAAAAAAAACACACACACACGCATATAAAAATTAACACCAACGCATGCGAGTGGATCTCCTCACCCGTGACATCACCTCCACAGTGGAAGCAGCCATGGCGGCAGCTTTTGCCTTTTCCGCTTCGTCATATGTGGGCAGTGAAGTGGCCACGCTGTAGGGTGGGGGCACTGGGAAGTCACTTTGGAAACTAGTTTCTGTGGAACATTAGTGAAGAGGATTGACTGAGCGACACAGAAAATGTTGTGGTGACACTGTCATGGAAAGTTGCTCAGTCTCGAGGGAGTTCAACCACAAACTATCACAAGACTTGCTATTTTTATATGTATAAGTACAGCATGGAAAATAGGCACTAAACTTAACTGCATCTACTTGTTAAAGATATTCTAGTCTGCGTCCTACTTACTGTCAAGTTATGTTATGAGCTTCACATTTACATTAAATACACACCAGGAGCAGCTGCGGTTGCACCGACATCAATGGAGGCATAAGGAGGTGGCGGTGCGTCTGCGCCCCCTGATCCCAAAACCTCAGCTGGTGGAGGGGCATGCTGCATACTGCTCTCTGCCTGGATTTGGTCCTGTGAGGCTGAGCATGATGGCTGTTCACTGACAGATGCCTCAGAGGAGTCATCTTCATTGTGCAGCTGGAAGAGAAGACAAAAGGGTGTCATGATAACACCATTCGCAAGGCTATCCTCAAGCACCGCACAAAATGATATTCCAGGGGTGACAAAGGCTGTGGTTCACTTTGTGCATGTCTCTATATTTACACCAACAACCACAGTACAGCTGATATAAAACAATTCACTTCTGAAAAATCAGATGCGTGTTAGATGACGTCAGCATATAATTTGCATCAGTCACCAAATAGAAAGATTGATCCATTCGTGGCGGTCCAAATATATCATTTTTTCATCTAATGACGCCGCTATCGGAAGCCACAATGAGAAGCATTTATCTCTTTGAAAGTGTGTCCATTATTATGTAACAAATTCTTGCAGTATTGTCACGGGCCTTCTTGTGGGAACAAATGTACCAAGGCGTCACGTAGGCTTGCCTACAGCAGGTAGTGACTGCAGCATGCAAGTACCTATTGTGTTTCTTGAATAGGTCTACATGTTTACGGAAGAACCATCGTTGATGCCGTGACTTTGTACTGTTGGTTTTGCCGCTGTTTACCTTTCAGATCTATCCCTTGCTGTGTTTTGAGCACTGTTGATAATCTTTGCCCTTTAAAATGGCATGTTTGGTAAGTGGGCGTGGGTGATACTCCAAATGGTGGTATTGTGCCAATACCAAGTAAAACCGAGGTCCAGTGTTGCTGATATCAATATTTGGATTTGTTTCAAGATCCTTGAATAAGTTTAGTTTTTTACTATACTCGTTTAAAATCCCAATCACAATAAACTCAGTAATTAGTTTAAAAAAATCAGTATCGATACAGTGAATAATTAAATCTTTACGCCGGCGGTCTGTATAAGCTCTACTCGTTTAGTTTATAGCAGAAATCCTCCACCTCTTTCCTTACTTTTCACAACATGCTAGTGATGCTAATAGTTCGACGTGCTAAAGTTAGCCTAGCATATGCGGAAGTATTCGCCTTTCACGTTGCAATAGGTTCGCGGGGCGGCGTTCAAGACACCGGACGTTACCGTGGAGGTGAACGTAACCAGAAAGTGTGGAGTGTTCGGGTTAGAAGGTAGAAATGTTGACAGAGCCGAGCCGTGTAGCTAGGCCGGCCGTCGTCGGAGTGTTTGGCCGTCCGTACTCACCACTTGGTATCGGCTAGCCGGGTCCATTCCGAATATATTCAACTGGCGAGCAGGCCAGCCCAGGAACGATTAAAAAAGCCTATCCGGTTGTTTTCAGACAATAGTTGTGTCTAAAAAAACCGCTAAAATGAGTGTAACGGGCAGTTGGGTTAATGGCTGCGGTTCCAAACACTCGCTTCGTTGTTGCTAAAAATGTTGACAAGATTCCAGCGCTTTCAAAGTTGTGCACTTCCGCCGCGATGTTTCAAAATACATGCAAAACGTGACGCCAACAGCCGCGTTACTTTGAAACACTAACGTTACATTAACTTTGAACGCGGGGGTATATTTACTTGCTAAAAAAAAACGTTACGGTTTTATTATGCAAACTGTTTACTTCAAATAGTGTTACGTTTTGACGCTCGAGGATAATTTATTTTGAAGTGTGAATGCCGCATTTCCGGCACTTATCTCACCCCTCCCACTTTCGGAACTGAACGTTGAGCGACTGAACCAACCCCTTGACGCAAACACACACGTGAGTGATGAATGTTTAACCACAAGGTTAAGTTAAGTCAAGTGCGATCAGAAACTTGGATTCATGTAGAAAACCGGCGATTTGTTTCAGCTTTGGGAACTTGCCTTTGAGAAATTCATACATTTTATTATTTGTGTCAGGTTTAGGCGCTCACGGCAAAGTTTATTTATTAAAGGCATTTATGTGAAATTGGACTTGAAACTAAAAGACTATACACACTACACAGTACGTATAAATATGAAATAGCAATATTACATTAGTATTAGTATGAAATATATAATATTAAAACAGGTAAATACCGAAGTGGAGAAATTGGAATATTAAAAAAAACGGTTTTGTAAGTATTTGTAAGTAGTTTTATTTGTAAGTATATTAAACAAATTAGGGCTGCAACTAATACATTATTATCTTAGTCGATTTATCTGAAGCTTGTTGTGATTTATTTTAAATAAATAAAAAATGCAGTGGGCCACTTTATATGTTTTAATTTTATAAAAGGTGAAAAACGGATGTATATGAGTGTATACTGTGAAGGAGGGGTGGCAGGGAATGAAGACCATCCCTGGCTGCAGCACAAAGCGAGGTGCCCACATCGAGGGCAAATGATTTAAACAAGTTTTTAGCAAGTTTGACTAGCCCATCCCACACACAGCAGCCCCCACAAACGTCACCAGCAAGGGGATATTTCTTCTCGCCCCCCTTAAGTAACAAGACGTCCTGCATTGCTCCATTTTTAATGAGTCCACATCCTGGTGAGCTGAATGGTTTCAGGTGGCCGGTTGCCCAGGTATGGCATGTGATGAAGACGATGAAACAGCGGCTCCTCTATCACTCACCCGACCCTAAACAGTTTGCATGCCGGGAGAAAGCGTAAGTTGAGGACGCCATCACCTTGTTCCACTGATCTCTTGCTCACCTGGACAAAGGCAGTGGTGCTGTCGGGATTGCACGTTTGGACTTCTCCTGCACCTCTAACACCATCCAGCCTCAGCTCCTCAGAGACAAAACTGATACAGATGGGAGTAGAATCACACCTGGTGGCATGGATCACAGACTACCTGACCGGCAGACCTCAGTTTGTAAGACTGGGGAACTGCAGGTCCGACACTGTGACCAGCAGTACGGGAACTTTGCTCTCACCTGTTCCCAGGTGATGAGAACCTGAGTGCACCGGGATGATAAAACTGGACTGGACTGCCGACATGGATGTTCTGTGCAGGACAGCGCAGAGCCATGTCTACTTCCTCAGAATGTTGGGCCCTTCAACGTATGCAAGAAGCTGCTACAGATCTTCTACCAGACTCTGGGCACACCTCTGAACGAGGCACATGCGGTAACTCTTAATGCAGATGTACACTTTGCTGCATTTTAGTATGCTGGGAAATCCCTGAAATTACGCTAGACACTGACATTACCTGATGTCTTTGAACGCAGCCCCTGAGTGCTCATGATAACACGGTTAAAGTGCCATTCCAATGTTAGTGTTACTAGTGCGATTTCTAGACATGTGCGGCATCTTCCCGCTTGATTTGAATGTCCTATTATACATATAAATATAATGTCATTTATGTTCCAGTCAAAATTGACACATTTCGGACGTAGTTCCAAATGGAGATTAATCAATTGGATTAATCTGAATAATCATTTGACAGCCCTAGTTGTAACACATCGATTGGTTCCAGCTCTAGTAACTCCCCGCATCTTGACGTTGTTTTCTAACGGTGAAAGCAGCGTACAAGCCACCTGGTCAAGAAAATAGTGGCTTCTCGCTGAGTTGAGCCCAGCATGTCAGCCGAGAATTTCACCTCCACTCGATCCTGATGATAACAGATGCATGGGGAAAAGGCATAATCCAGGATATCGGCATAGGAAGAAATCCTGCGTCGTCGTACAGGCCTCTGCTCTAATATTCAAACAATTCTGCCTCTTCAACACCAAAAATACATCCGTTATTTCCAAACGCACTGATGTTGTAGCAAGAGAAACTAAATCAAGACTCCAGCACATTTGACATCGGTCTTTGCCTCTCCCTGAAGTCTTTCTTCCATCGTGTGTTCTTGCCTGTCGGGGAGTCTTTGCTCAGCCCTGCTGGGGACACGTTCACAATGGCTCCTTGGTACTTTTATGAATACAAGTAATTGTTTTACAAGGACAAACAGAGACTATCTAGTCTTACTAGGGGGTATGCTGGAGCCTATCCCAGTTGACTTCGGGCGGGAGGCGAGGTACACCCCCAACTGGTAACATGCAAACGCCACACAAGGATGCCCAGCAGAGATTCAAAGTCAGGTCTCCCAGATCTCCCGACCGTGTGTGTGGCCAATATGCTGACCACTTGACCACCATGCAACCTCAAATAGAGACTGAACAGATAATTGCAATGTTCTCTCTTTATATGTGAAATCCAGAGCTTGTGGTGTACATTTAAATTCAAGGCAAGTTATGTCATGCAGATGGACAGAGTTAAGTTCTACACTGAAGTACGCAAGGACTGTAAGCACCCAAATTGTAGCGTAATAAAAAAAGCACACTTCTCACATTGATAGATGGCGTATGCTTTAAGGTCTTCCCTAAAGGCTGTTAGTGGGACAAATAAAACCCAATAGCGAAAAAAGCTTTTCGCTTCTTAACAGACAGAACTGGCGACTGCGATTGGCTGGCGACCAGTCCAGGGTGTACCCCGCCTTTCGCCCAAAGTCAGCTGGGATAGGCTCCAGCATCCCCGTGACCCTAATGGTCACGGGGATGGATAAGCGGTGGAGAAAATGAATGAAGTTCTTAACAATGTACTCTACTGGTCCGAAGATTTAGAACACCCCAATTTGGGGAAACCCCTCATTTTAAAGTCAAGTCTCTTTTTAATTTTGAATTGCCTTTTTCTTGACATTTTTGTAGCAACACATTACTTTCTGCAGAACACTACTTTTCATTTTCCATGCAAGGGTATGATACCATAGCGTTTACGAAGAGGAGGTAGAAGGTACTCCAGAAAACTTGTATTTCTTATAGGAATTAGTTGCACCGACGGTCAAGACTTGATCACCCTCCACATTTCTGCAGGTCAGCTTTTAAGTGCGGACCCATTTTGTGGTACCTGTAAAAGGCCTTTTTGTATAAATTTGAAATATACATTATTTTTCAGCCCAGCCTTTACTTTTTTCCCCACCTCTTCTGGCAGTTTACCATTTACCTATTTGACTTCGACGACCTAAAAATAATAATAATAATAATGATAATACTAATATACATGTGCACACATTCATATACACATACATACATATACATACACACACACATATATATGCACATACTCGTACACATATACATACACCTACTGTGCACATCCATGCAGTACATACATACACACACATACAGTGTGCATATATATGTATACACACATGTATGTACATATGAAATGAAACCATTACCATTACCAAGAACTGGACAAATTGGGGTGTTTGGAAAACTTTTGAGTAGTGTAGTGTTGCTTACACCAGTTTGATATTGTATTTCAGGAAGGAGGATCAGCAATAACACAAAACAAAAATACTTACATTGTAGTATCAAGTATGTAATGCATGTGTCGGATAAGGAAACTGACAGGGACCAGAGGCAAAAGTGCAGGTAAACACTTGAAAATGATTAATTTAGGCAAAAAAAAAGCCTCACAAAGATGTTCCGAGGAGATTGTGAAAATGGGATGATTTTAGCACAGCTGTTTTTGAAGTTTTTCTGATCATTTTATCAATTGCCACCAATTTGAGTCTAAATGGGAGGGAAAAGCTGCAAGAAATTGTAATGTCCAGCAGAGGGCAGAAAAGACAGGATTATAACATGAGCAACTTTCTGGCATACCAGTGGTCCTCAGCTGTTGTTTGTCATGCCCCCACTTTCCCCCCTCATCCCAATTGTAAATAGAATTGAGAAACCCATAATATTGAGTTATTTGTATTTAAAGAGCAACTACATGCAAACAAAACGGGGAGCAGGGAGGCATGCAAGCATATTGAAGGATGAGTACGACAAATTCATACATGTTGGCAGCCCTGCACTAATATTGCAAAGACTTTCACGCCTTACAGCCTCCCTCCACCAGGGGGGGCACGCCCTGTTTTATACACAGACAGCGCATGACTTCCAGAGACGCGGTGACTGATCTGTCTCTTGTGCTGTTGAAAATAACCAAGCGCACTGAAGCTAAATGTCTAAAACCTTCTTTCGTCAATTCAATTTTGTCTGACGATATTCCGTTGCCGTCTTGGCGCACTTGTGCAGATCCAGACAGCTGCGGCGGCACTCGTGCGTGCTATTTGCTGATGTGGTTTAGCAAACCATATAAGTATTCTCTCCAGGGGACAGAGATAGATGTGCAACGCGCCGTGCGGAGAGATGCTGTCGTGTTCGGTTCAACGCGACACTGAATCATGTTTGCATGTTGTCGCTGATCACATCTTGTCTCCGGTTTCTGCAAGCAGACGTGTTCTGTCAGTTGTTTCCAGGGCTCAAATGTTTCATGGTTGCCTCTTCCAGACCGGCTAATCATCGGGCAGAAAAAAAGGTTTCGAAAATTCACAGCGGACAGCAGGAAGGGGCTGCATCTTACAAAATAAAAGGCTAATGAGGAGGGAAGCGTGTGGTGGTAGCATATGGCTGCTGTTGTGTATCGCAGCTCCTAAAACAGTGAGGCATCATCAAAAAGCCAGTGAAACGTCAACAAATTCCCCCTGGTACCCGTTTGATGCTGAAACACTTTCTTTCCCTCGCCGCCCCGCCTAGCCGCTCCCACGCTCCCTCCGTCGCTCGCCGCGCTGCTGATGAATTAAAAGAAAGTATGTCAGTTGGCAGGCATGGGAGGAAGGAGGAAGACATCAGAAGGAATTCATTCAGTGAGTTCCCCCAACATGGGCCGATTCTCCGCCGCTTTACTCTTTTTCGTGGGCTTGCAGGCGGTTATTTGGGTCGGCTATTAAGGGCGGCTCTGTTCACCCCGGGCCACTTTCAAGCAGGGTTGACAAAAACAGCACCGATCGAATGATTAGCTGTTTCATAGTCCCGTACCGGTACCCCTTGCATCCGGGAGGTGCTTTGTTCTTAACGAGAGGCACCGAACACTTTTGGTGCGTACGAGCTGCTGTTGCTATGCAACTCTGCTCTGAGTAAAGCACCACTAAAGCTGGATAGCAACACAGTTCTCTCCGCAGACACGGACAACCTGAGAATAAATACATCTGGGCCAGAATGTATTTTGCAATTCATTTTTTTGTGGACCCTGGTGCACCCCATCACCACGCGTGGCCTTGTGATGTACGCTCAGGTGGATTATGGGTAATCCTTCTGACAGACAAATAGTTGCTGATAAAAGCCATAACCCGTTTGCAGTATTCCTTTTAAAGAATACCGTCCGGTATCGTTTATATTCCGTATTACAGTCTTCGATAACGGTGTCGGTGCCGGTGCCTGAACTGGCACCGGTAAATTCATTACTATTCCTTGGTTATTTGTTGCAGCTCTAGTTTAGTCTAGTTTTGTTTTCCTGATTTTCTTACATGAAATGTTATGCAGATGTAACAGAATAGCAGTTGAAATACTTCATCCATCCCATCCATACATTCTCTTCCGCTTATCCGAGGTCGGGTC